>VZZY01006845.1:0-88442 GCA_013400335.1 Eurystomus gularis | reverse complement strand
GGCAGTGGATGCTCCATACCTGTAGGTGTTCAAGGCCAGGTTGGATGGAGCCTAGAGCAATCTAGTCTAGTGGAAGGTGTCCCTGCCATGGCAGGGGGATTGGAACTAGATGATCTTTGAGGTCCCTTCCAACCCAAACCATTCTACAATTCCATGAATTTGTAGCGCAGGATGTAAAACAGATGACTTGTATCTATTATTTAACTTTGAAAACATTTTTAAAAATCCAGCTATCACAGTATGTGGTCCTACTGCATATGAAATTAACTTTTGTTATGGCAACCAGTACCTCTAGGAATGCACTAATTTGGGGGCATCACAAAAGTGCTAATATTGCACAGAAGGCGGCTTATTCTGCCAGGATTATCTGCTCAGTATGTATCTTCAGGGAACTTCTAGAAGACTACAATTCCTGCAGAGGTTATTTCCTATGGAAGCTTCGGATGTTATGATTGCATAACTGATCATGCAATCACATTGCTAAGAGTAAAGGAATGTATGATAGCATAAATATCCCGATAGCATAAATATCCCAGGAACAATCTATGTTTATCGGAATCCTGTTTCAAGCGGGATCAAAGACTAAGGAGTAGGTAAGCGCAATTAAAGCCACTTAGTAGTAAAAGAAGCCGATAGAAAAGTCAGATTAGCTATACTAGAAACTGCTTCCATGGTGTCCCAGAGCCTCTGAGGAGAGCAGAGGTTAAAAGCTGTGAATCATACACTCACTTGACTTAACAGAAACAGCCCTAGAGGCAAAGAGAAGTAGTAATATCTACTCTTATCCTATGCTAACATGCTCTCCAAGGATGAGGAGTATTTTGTCAGATATGATCAAGTGAGACACTAGATTGTGCTAAAACCAGGCAGTATTTCTGTGAGACAGCCCTACATCAGGTTTCCTCCAGCAAGTCAGGTAGCTGTGCAAGTCATGGTGAATTTTAATGTGCTAGAGAACAAGCTGATTAAGGAAGCACCTTGGGCATCTTCAATTATAGCTGTAAAAAAATGCCCAGTGGAGAGTTGTGGCTGTGAGAGCTTTAATTCATAGAGAACTCAGAAGAGCTCCCCATTTCCACACAATAGATGTCAGGCACAAATAATTTTGTAGTTTGGATTTGATCCCTAGCTATCATTTGATTAAAGTAGCACCTAAGGATCAAAGTAAAGCTTCTTTTCTGATACGCTATTGATTGTCCCAGGGTTTTAGGATGCCCTCCCAATTCATGAACATAACAGTGTCATCTGCTAAGATAATAATGTTAACCAACAAAGGAACTACTTTATGTATTTTTGTTAAAGCAACAGAAAAGGAAAAAGAAAGAGAGAAAAACAGGAAAAAAGCTTTAAAAATATTTAAATTATTTAGTGTCTTTTTTTGTTGTTTTAAGAGTTAGAGAGTTTTAATAGTTAGTTTGCAGGAAGCTTTCATCACCTTTCCAGTAAATAGAATAGTTGCAAGCAGATGAAATTTCAAGTCTAAAAACTCATAACTACAAGCTGCTGGAAAATCCCTGCTGAGCTAGAGAAAAATACAACTGTTTGTAGGCATGGTGATTTGAGGTATCTCTAACAGCTTAACAGTTTCTGGTTATTTGTCAGGCATCAAGAGTGTTTCTTGCATTCACTTGGCTTTCAGGTTTTTAATACATATCTGTTCATCTAAGGACAATAATCTATGGAAGCTTAACATATAACTGAGGAGATAAACAGTTAAATCAGATCTTGGCAAAACAGCTTAGCAAGTTTCTTTTTAGAAAGCTGTTTGGAATTTAAAAAGGGAAAGTTGACAGCAATATTACAATGTGAGAAAAAGGCTGAAAAGAGGTCTGAGGAAAGCCTGAAAGAAGTTATAACAGGGTTACCCTGGGAAAAGTTTCAATAGACACCAAAACTGGTGTCTATGGAGGTTCCTTTTGTAGAAGAGAGCATAATGTAGATATAAGGCCAACTGAGGTGAGCGAAGACAATACCTTGTCTATGGTCTTCAAACTGCATGCATATCCATGATCTTCTAAAAAGTGTAAGCTAGATAGAAATGTATTTCTCTTAAAAAAATACGTGGTTATTACAGTGACTGTAATCTTTTCTGTTTATCCTCGTAAGTACAAGGAATAATATGTTCCAAAGCTTTGTGCAAAGGTTATCTGTATAAGCACATTTGCTTACAGCTACTAGCTGCCATCTGAATAGTTTAAACTGTAAATCACAAGACCCATGACTTCAGTGGGAGTTTGAGAAAAGATGCACACACTACAGTGTGAATCTGGAAAGCAAGTACTAGAGACAAGCACTTGAACAATTGTCTTGAGCTCTCAGGAAAAATCACCAGAAGGAGCACCAGCGTCACAGAGCAGCTTTAATTCTTAAGTGTACTGTTAATAGAAACATCCTGTCTATCTATAACTATCTTTTCAGAATCGAACTAAGTCAAGACTTTTAATAAAGGGCTAGAGCTATCTTATGATGTTTATTTAAAAGTGTACTTTTTTCTGAAGTGGGTTTTTTTGTACCTTCTCTGGATTAAGAATGTTTTTTTTTAGTTTCTGTTCCAAGGATATTAAATGTCACCAGTTGACCTTCTGACATCTCAGAATTATTATATGGTTGGTTTTTGGTTTGGGTTTTTTGGAGTTATTTTAATTAAAATAATAAATTAACATGCCTTAGTAATAAAAAAGGAGAAGAGGACATACGGAAGCAGCTGTTAACAAGGAACTCAGAATGCTGGCTGTATGTACAAGAGGGAGAATTATAGACTGTACTTGTCATGTTCTTTACAAAGTAAACTCAGATATTGATTCCTCACTGAAAGATTTCCATTAAAAGTGGAATTTCTCCAATAGTGTAGCTCAAATCTTACTAAACTTACTCCGAAATAGACTTGAGTAGTCATTGTAATCACAGCTGATGCCTTTATTACCATTTCTAGCAAGAACATCTGAGAAAGATCATGAAATACTGAAAAAAACCCAGAAATTTAGTGACTTAAGCAAGCACAAATTCCAACCTGTCCAGAAGCACTGCAGAAAGAAATAATCACCTACCATGACCCAGACAGAAAAGGAAAGGTAAAAATTGGTAACTGGTTGTTCAGTCCATTAATGAGTGGTCTGAGCAAAGGATGAACTGTGAAGTAAAAACAGCTGTTGGTGAAGTTATTCAAGACAGGTAAGACTAGGTCTCTTCAGGTACAAAGAGTTAACTGAGGGGCATATGACTGAGATATACAAAATCATGAACAGCAACCAGAATTGCTATCTCTTCCAGCAAGGGAATTGAGGATTATCACATTAATTGAGAGCAATTTCAGAGAGAAAAAAAAAAAAAATAGAGAGAGAAGGTACAACATACAATACCTAGTTAAGCCAACTCCTGGCCACTTAAGAAAGCCATTAAGGGTTTGGGTTTTTTCCCCCACACCTTATGAAAGGGAACTGCCAGCTTTTGTTGTAGGAAGTAAAGCCATGAGTCTGAAAGGCAGATGGCATACAAGTTTACAGTCCAGATAACACATTTTTTTCCTTCAACAATAAACTGGATTTCCATAATAATTGGTAATATCTATGAAAATATGTGTAATCATAAAACTCTACATGCTTATCTGGCAATAGAACAGGAAATCTGCTTATATTTATATTCCATATGAAAAATATTAGAAATTAAGAAATGCCATGTCACTAAAGATCTTACCTACTGAATATCCAAAAAAATGCTTTTGCAAAGTAACTCACCTCGCTCAGCTTGAACATTTATCTTAGGATTGGAAGAACAACGTGTTCTTCAATGGAGTTGATATGGGAGAGAGCTTTGGTGACAAGCCTTGACTAAATGCCCAACTTCTGGACTGCTTATGGTAGATACGTTGATGCTGGCCTAAATCAAAAGGCTAAAGAAATTAAAGTATGAGATAGAGCTGTACAAGAATGGCTCATGATTTGGTATCCTGAAAAATATTTATTTCCTGTGCTATAAATAAATTACTACACCTACATACATAGCATTCATTATTTGATACAGCAACCCCACTAGTTCTTTACAAACCGACATTTTCATACAGCAATTCACCTGATATTTGGACCAACAAAGCTGCTTACATGCATGGAAAATGCACCCTATATCAATTTTGCAAATTCAATCAACTCTTAATTTACCATGGCACTCACACAGCTCTAGAAAAAAGAACCAGAAAGCAATATATGATTGCTGTTGATATTCATATCCCTCTGCTGATAAGCTTAACTTCTCAAAAGGCATGAAGAGCATTAAGAAAGAAATAGAAACAGACCATGGGCTAATTGTATTAGTTTCTGTACAAACATGAGCAAATACAAAAAAAATGTAAATAAATATTTAGGAGAAAGCTCATTGCATTTGAAGATCTTTGGTTATACTATCAAAATTCGTCCCATTGGATTAAAAAACTACAACTAACTAGCTTCAATTTGAGTGTTACAAGCAGAGCCACATGAAGATCTACTGTTCATTAAGGTAAGCAGGTACTATTGTTTACTCATTAAGTGACTATTTTAAGATCTGTTAGCTAATAGATGCTGTCACTAAAGAATACTACACTTGTTTAAAAAAAAAGAAAATGTTGCCTACCTGCCTTTCAAAGTCTGGCAATACATAAGTGCTGGTGATGCATTTATTACATGATGAATATTCCTTTTCAACTTTTTTTAAATAGCGATGAAGGACTATTAGTTCAGCCTTTATTAATATTAAAGTGACATCAAAGCCCACATCCATGGGGGAAAAGCTCTAGAATTCATATCTAGAAGATTTCACATTCAGCTAGTGCAAGAGAAAAAAAAAATTAAAAGTGTTGTGTCTGGCACAGGCCTCTCTGACAGGCCTAGGCATATAGCAAGTAAAATCTAAAAGCTGCTGGAGTATTGCAAAACGTTGCTATCCAAGCTGTCATAACTGTATTGCAGTTTAAAGATATTTCCTGACAAGAAAATTGAGAAAGCTGTCTGGCTAGTAAATGAAAAGCTTCCTCCTCTTTTAGTGGCCAACCAACAGATGCAGTTTAGGTCACAGATGGTGTTTTTTACGTTTTGGTCTCCACGCACATCGCTAGCACAAGTACTTGCTTTCTTTACCACAAGTACTTGCTTTCTTTACCACAAGTACTTGCTTTCTTTACCACTAGGAGTGAGAAGTTCTTTTAAAAATCTTTGCCAATACACCAAGCTATCCACAAACCACTGTTAATTTCAGAAGGTAAAAAGCTGCTGAGATTCAGAAGCGCACTATGGTTTTTTTTAATCTCATAATTTGATAGTGCATTTTTCTGTGGAATATGTTATTATGTGATTACATTCCCTTGACAAGATATAAAAGAAGCAGAAATACCATAAAAACCAAAAGGTATATACAGAATTGAAGGTAAAAAAAAAAAGCAAACAATATTTAAGTATTTAATTGGTTTAAGAGTCTAAACTAAAGCTTCCAGGTAGGTTCAACATTTCACTTATAGGTGCCACTTATTTCTCTCAGTTACCTTGCAACCCATGAGATTGTCTTCTGTGCTCCCTGTAAGGGGGCTTTGCTCAGCACAGATGGCTGTCAGGAGTGTCAGCAAGTGCTGCTCAGTCCAGCATGCTCCTGGATGTGTGCCTTGCTGTGCGCCTTTCAAGGGTCCCTTCAATCAAGGCAGCACAGAACCAGCAACAGTCTCTAAATCTAGGCTCCGATTTTCTAAATGTGCATTTTCAAAGATTTAAAATCCTGGACTTCACATTAAGAAGTGTTTATCATTGTGACACTAATTTCAGAAAAGCATGACACTGGAATGATTAACTTAAAGGGTACTGCCACTTTTTTCTTCCTTTTTTTTTTTCTCCTTTCCTAAACCAATGTGTACCAGTTAAGTTGAATAAATTCATTTTCATTCTTATTGCAAAGAGTAACTGGTTGGCAACATGTTATTTAAACCAAATGATGTTTTGGGCGAACTCTGCATAAGCTGTCCATGCGAAAAGTATATAAAGAAACCTTGAGAAAATCAGAAGCTGATAGCTATGCATGAGACCAAGTGAGGTTCTGTAACAATCTGAGGAAGCAAATGTCTGTTTTTTCCAAGAGCGAGCTCAATGTCAGGGGAGCTCAACAAGTTTATTAAAGATTCTTCATTAACAGACAACTGAATTCAGTGACTTGAGAAGTGCTTTCTGATCCTGTATTCCTGTAAAAGAGAAAAAGCTTCCTAGGGAAAATATTAATTTAAATTTGAACAAACCTAGATCAAATTACATGAATTAAACATCTTGTTCTATACAAGGAATTCATTATAACCGTTTTCATTTAAAGTAGTTTCAGTAAGGCAACAGATCTGATGAAGCAAGAGGAAGACGAAGATCATTGATGACCTATTAGGCCCAGCTCATTCCCAATTCAGAACAATAAAAAGATGAAATAATAAACTTTAAGTTTACCAGCCTGAAAAACACTGGCCTAAATACTACTGGTTCTGATTCTTCTGTATGTGGTAGCTTATGCACATTCATTTTTAAACTAAACTCATAATTCTTAGCCTTTAACTGTCCTGTAAATGTTCATTTAAAACGGGAGTGTTTCTTCTGAAAATTTCTTCTTCTAGTATTTCACCAATCACAGTTCAAATAGTCAATACCTGGACTGTAAGCAGTTTAGGTACAAAGAGTGAATAACTTGTGATGGAAGTGGGAGACTTTTTGATGACACTGGAAGATGAAAGGATGAACTGTGTCAAGAATTCTTCTCTTAGATTTACCACCAACTAAAAAAAATATTAAGAAAAAAAAAAGGTAAAAATTTAGCTATCTTAGCTTTCTTGAAAGCTGGAGAAGTTGCAGAGGACTTTCTTTGACTCCATTCAACAGGCATGCAGCATCTATTTCACTCTATCACTGCTCAGAAATTCATACAAGGAGGAAGCAAAGCAAACGGACTATGAAAAGGGCTATAAGTATGTGGAAGAGTACAGTAAGAAGGGTGTAGCAAGCACTCTTTTTTATAAAATCATCATGTTGGAAGCACATAGCAAGTGCAGCATCAGGATGATAAGGACGGCACCTGATGCATATGGCAGACTTGGAAGTGTAGGACAAAAAAAAACCAAAACTTCCAAGATGAGTAAAGTCACATCTTGCTCAGCCCTGGTCTCAGAACTTCTCTCTGCCCCTTAATTTAGGAAAAAAAAAAAGGAGAAGTGACAGCCTTCACAATGAAGAACCCACTTTGTTTAATGACTGACCCTTTCCAGATATTCATTTGATAACTACTATTCAGTAGCTAACTCATGAGGAAGAGACATCAAAGTAACACAGCTTAAAATGAAAAGCTATACAGAAATTAGCTTTATATACTCTTAGTCACACCGATGCAAATAATAGTTGTAAAGATGCAAAAGAAGCATTTGACAGATGTATGGAAGTTCTCAATCTTTCTGAAGCAAAGGATTATTCCAAACCCTAGACACATGCACCCACACACACACATTTTCTTCACAACTCCCCTAAAGGCGAAATTCAGTAAAAGAAGTCTGTTCTATGAGGGGCAGAGTGCAGAAAGCATATCGACCTTAAAGTGCCTTGGACAAGAGTTACCAGAAAGAAAATAAATCTAACAAACTGTTTTTAGGCTGCCGGTTATAAATACTTTTTGCTCTGACAATTTAGATGCATCTCAGCTGTCAGGCCTCTAGAAAAATACCACCTCAGTCACTGTCAAGCTCTGCTTCTCCAACTGATTGCTGACTTTAGCTGGTTGAAGTTCTAATTTCCCCTACACGAAGGTACATGAAGCTCTTGTTAGTAATGAGCTAGTCACTCCCTGACAAACCCAAGTACATTAATTACCAACAATAGTCACAAATACACAAAAGATAGATTCCCCTTCCTCTCAAAATAAAATCCATCTTTGTCACTAGCCTGCATCTTCCACCACATCTTTGAGTATGCATAATCTTTTGATAGGCAAAATGCAATCTTTTTTGTTCCACTAATATGTCAACCATCTAATAAAATATTTAAATGTATTACTTTCACATGGTTGCAGTGGGATTTCCTTTCCACTGTAACATGTTCTAATGCAGTACTTTATGCTTCAAATATACTCCAGAAATTCACAAAACTGTAAAGGTTTCATTAAAGCATGGGTTATAATATGAAGTATTCAAGTTGCTTCATCACGAAAACACAGGCTGAGGATCTCATGGAGTGAGGAACTCCATGGGAGGAACTTCAAGAAGTGTTAAGGATGAAGTATGCTTTGCAGAGTCTTACATGAGAAACTACACCTGAGAAAATCAGCCAGTAATTAGATCCCAGATCCTTAAACTCCAGAGTTCTTCACTGTAATTCAAACATCTTAATCCACAGACAACTAAGTCAGATTTTACAAGGCTTCTCTTGTACCAAGCCTTTATATTGCATTTCTTAAGCCTTGGAAAGCTTCATATGTTTTACAAGACTAATTGTACAAATTAAAATGGAAAAATTTCTAAATCTGTTAATTTCAATACATGCTATTTTTAGAGTACTCTAGGTGACCTTAAGAATCTTTTACCCTGCTTTAAGTATATACAGCAGGCTACCACAAATCATAAACCAGCATAAAAATCTAGCATTTGCTAGAATAGTTAGAACTATGATTTTCTTCATACTTTATAGTAGGAAGAAATTTTACAAATTATTTCATTATTGAGTTTTAAAAGCAGAATGTAATTTAAGTGGAATTTAAAATGCTGCACTTACTGGAATACTTTGTCACAAAATCTAGGGGTTTAGAATTGACTAATAGACAGTGATGATGATAAATCAGTGTAGGAGAGTTAATTTCTCAGAGTTGCACTGGATTTAGTCACTCAGGCCTTAGAATAATGGAATTGCATGGCCAAATTTCTCTGCTGGCAGGAGAATTTAGGGATAAGGGACTTCAGCTACTTTTTTTTGAGAGAGACTTTCTGATGGTACAGAAAAAATAAATCTGTGTAAGTCACAGCAGTCTAATTCATCATCTTCATTTCCCTTTGAAACTGTACACAGTTCATAGATGTTCTAGGCACACTCAGGTAAGACTGCCTTTATCAGACAATCTAAAATAGTAGTGTCTAGTTAGTGTACAAACATACAGCTAGAGGGAATTTGCACATATAATATTAAGTTACATGGCAGGTTTGTATTATGTTTTTGTTTAACAAACATAAACTTAACTACAATGGTTAATGATGGTCTAATTATACTTTTTTGTAAGCATACATACAAACTGTGTATTAAAACATCTCAGTAGTGTACTTTTTAATGTGCTTTAAATGAACCAGAAACTTTTCTAAATTATAATGAAAAAAGCATCTGTGCCATAATCCCAAGCAAATTTCACTGGTCAGTCTTTCCTTCTGTTATTTTAATTTAAAATATTAAAACAAACAAATGTAAATATCAAGCACATGTACCAAACACCCTTTAATCTTGACTGCTACAAGGCAAAATTCCGTGTCATTTGCATACTATTATTTAATTCCAAGGATTTACGATAGAAACTGCATTCCTTCACTTTTGACAGGCAGCTTATAGAGATGACTGGTTTTCTCCAGCACTCCTTAAATGCCTCCAGCCATGATTTAATTACCTTTACTCCTCCTCTTCTCTTTCAGTTCATAGCCTAAACCAGCAGCCTTGGCAATCAATGGTCAGGGCTTTAGAATAAGCCATCAGCATCCGTTATGAGAAATTCTTATAATTCCACTGGGGTTAATATACTCTCAAGCACTAGTTTGCAAGAAAATGCCCTAACAGATACAAGAAATGAATATGCCCTCAGTGTTCTATTAAGAAGCATGAAGCTAAAATATCATATTTCACCTGTATTTGAGAAATGAATCATCAGTGTATCACACCAATGTGTATTTATACACACCATCCATTATAATCCCCCCTATGAACAAATCTTAATAAAACACACAGTGTCATCCAAGAGTTGCCATGTCACCTGTCCACAATGTTTCTAGAATTCAGCTACCCTTGCCAGGTTATACTCTCTCTACCAAGAATACTTAATTCCAGCTCAATAATTACTTGGGGGAGGGGGGGGGGAATCCATTTACAAATAATGCCCTCCTAAAAAAAAAATCTGGTTGAATTTTTCCTCCTCTAGGTATCTCAGAAAAACATTTTTTGAAAAATAGGCTAGATTACATCTAATGGGCGCTAACAGGCAGCAAAAAGCCTATCAGCCAGAGAGGGACTGCAGTTTGTTAAAGTATGCTGGTAAATGTTCTGCTATCATTAGAAGAAACAGTATGATTGTACATTTGGAAAAAAACTACACGCTTCTTTGCTATCATTTTCAAAGTAGAAGCCCTGTAAACTGCTAGATTCCACGATTACTACAGCTACTAACACTGAAAATTTATTTGTGTATGAGGATGAATTCATCCAACATCAAGTCTGAATAATTCATGCTGCAGTATCTGCTGCTAATACTGAACCACTTCAACTGCCCAAAAGAGTCACTCAGATTCTATAAAAGATCTGAATCTCAACCCAGACTGACACCTGTCATTCATTTTTCTCAAAGGCATGGGCTGTGCTATAGTCTTCCTGAAGCAAGGATGAAGTGAAATGGAAGACATTAGCATATGCATACACTTTATAAGAAACTTTGTATGGGAAACTGTGGCTTTGTCTTTTTGTGAAAGAGGATTAAATCTGGGAGGAGGTGGTCATGTTTGGTGCCCTCAGCAGCAAAAGGGACATTAAGGAGTACTCTAAATGATCTGAAACCTCAACATAATGATCAGCTGTGGCAAAGTTTGTCAGATCTGACACTTCTCTTGTCAAGAATGAAATATACAAGTGTGTTCGTCCTGAGATACACAGATGAGTCCATTCATACTGATGAACTCATAAAGGTATCAACTTATGCAACAGCAATCATAAAGAAGCCAGCATAGTAAAATACTTTGCACTGCCCAGGCAACACAACTATGATGCAATATCCAAATACATTGCACTTATACTAAAATGTTGTACCTCACATTTCTGTTACTGTTCACAGGAAATGTTGAAGAGAAAGAAACTGCGCAATGGTATATATTTTTCATTAAAAACTGGGTAGCAACTTTAAAATTTATTTTCTTCAACACATAATCATGTTCTGTAGACAAAAATCAAGTATGAAATAATTACTCAGAGTATTCAGTTTTATTCTTT
This sequence comes from Eurystomus gularis, assembly GCA_013400335.1. Taxonomy (NCBI): domain Eukaryota; kingdom Metazoa; phylum Chordata; class Aves; order Coraciiformes; family Coraciidae; genus Eurystomus; species Eurystomus gularis. The sequence continues at coordinate 77,241 of VZZY01006845.1, read as the reverse complement.
TGTGTATTTAACCCATTTTTAGTTGTGATTATAATCATGCATTCTTCCCCTCATTCTTTCCTGTAGTTTCACAGTAGAACTTAGTCACTGATCTATTCAATGTCAAAAAATTAGCAGTAGCTGCCATTTGACTTATTTTGCTCAATTTCAGAATTGTTAAATGCTTACCTACTCTATTGAATACACTGTTAAAAGCTTGCCACTCTTAAGAAAAATAGATTTATTAATAACAGTTCACTTTTTTCTACATTTACAGAATTTCCAATTTCTGCAATATATTTATTAAAAGACAAATCAATAGAATTCACAACTGAAGAAATATTAAACAACAGGTATTTTAGTGCAAACGCATTATCAAAACTAATTTGGGCAGCTTCCACTAAAAATACATCTTCTTTTAAATAATATTTTTTGAGAACAGTAACAAGCAAATTCAGATGAAGATTCAGGTGAGTTCTAAGCAAAACTTTTTCAGACTGTAAAGACTGACCAAAGCCAGAGGGGAAGAAAAAAACCCCCATGGTTTGCGTTGGTTTGGGGGGAGCTGGCCAGGGACACTGCAACTTAGGGATTGGCTAAGCATTAGTCAGCAGCTGGTGAGCAATTGCATTGTGCATTATTTGTTTTGTATATTCTATTATTACTAATTATTCTTTCCCCTTTCACTTCTATTGTATTGAAATGTCTTTATCTCAACCCACAAGTTTTACTTTTTATTTTGCCCTGATTCTCTGCCCCATCCCACTGCAGGGGGAAGTGAGGAAGCAGCTGTGTGGTGCTTAATTGCCAGCTGGAGTTAAACCACAACCACACTGCACAGACGCTAAAGACCAAAAAAGTTATCTGTGAGATCCTCAAGTGCACTGTTACAGCCCAAATAATGTACCTTACCTTGTTCTAAATATTTGTCACTTTTACCTAACACTGGAATTGTTTACTATTGTCACATGTCAATTCAGCAACACATTTTGACCACAGGAGAAAACGTATCTACCTTTTTTACTTTACTTTCCTCACTTTTTTAATGTTATTTCTTAAATTGACAGGTACTAGTAGACAATGCCTTGACTTTAAGCTGATGGTTTCTTGTACACCGCTTCTACAGGACTATTCTGAAGTTTTAGTCACTGCAATTTTCTTCGCCATTTCATAATTCAACCCACATATTTACATAGCAATCCAGATAAATGACTCAAATACCAAATATGCAAATGAATTTAATTATCAGCAGCCCATTTTCAGAACTGGATATTTTAGTAACTATATCTTCCATGAAACTTTAAAGAGTCAAGAATATTGTTAATTATCTTCCCCTTCACTCAGAAGTCTAATTTCAGTCCTCTTTCAAATACTAAGGTTAAAAAAAAATGCCACTGTTGGCTTTAGTTTGTTTTTTTCCTTTAGGCATCTGAGTCTGTTTATAGTTATGCCAAATATGCCATAATTCTTTAGAGAAAATGGGATTTAATGTTGTATAGTTCAAGAATTTCAGTCCAATAAGGCTATTTCATAGTTTTACAACTGCACATGGTTCACCACTAAAAATAACTGCCATTAATAAGTCAACCATTATCACCTGACTCATAAAGTTCTTTGCTACACAAGACAACTATGAGTACACTGCCAGAAAATGCTTATTCTTCTCTGGTTTCCAAACGAAAGTCTTTTGAGATTATAATGTCTGTGTTTCCATCATCAGCTCAAAACTTCATCCTACTCATTTTTCCATGCAAACTCACCAATTCAAAGGCAGAATATATTCTCAAAAATAATTATGTTTCCACAAGTTTTCATGAAAATTCTACAAATAGGAAAGGAGAGACCAAATTAATGCCTTCACAGAGAAAAAGGCGTAATTGTTTGGTATCGCATACAACTGTCTGGCATCAGCTGGTTGGTCAAATAGCGTGAACTCAGTTGCCAGTCATTTAACATGTACATAGCTCAACTACCATATGTGCTACCTCTTGCTCACACATCTTAGCATTACTGCTGTAAGGATGGAAAGCATTCGAATCTATAAGAGAGACCATCATCAGTTGTACTGTTCTTGGAACAAACTTGTTCAGTAGCTACTCCTATACTTTTTTTTTAAAAAGTAACTAATATTTAACTTCCTCTGTAGATTTAATAACATAGCAAAAAATAAAAAGTCATTTACTGATACTGTGATACTTTCATGCTGAAGCCTACTCAGAGACTGCTGATACAGCTAAAAGTATCAATTCCTCTGTAATGGCATAAGGTAATAAATGCAATAAATTATATTGGATGCAGAAGGTGGTTGATAATTACTTGCCATCATGTTGTGTAACTTTCCAAGTCAGTGATTTTGAGCTGGATACATAAGTGATTCAGCATTCATATTCAGGTACGATGAAATCCATCTAGCTCTCAAAGTTCAAAGAGCCTCAGGTTTTCAATAGTACTGTTATTCATTTTGTTTGGAAGTTATTTTGTAGTAGCTAGGGGAAATATTTAAGTTCTACCCTTTCTAAATATACAAGGATGTACCTGCTTCCTAAGCATCTTTGAATTTCCCAATTCATGACACTGGTTGCTGCATTTCTCACTCAAATACAAACTGTCTCTATTTACTTGATAGTAATTAAAGTCAATTGGTTTCATTGAGGAATATACAAAGAAGGATCTGATTTTAGGAATATTATTCTAGTAAAATAATCTTTAAATAAAAGGATAGAAGTAGGAAAACAAATAATTATTCTACTAATCTGTCTGTCAACATTAATATTAGCCTCTTTATTACACAAGTCATTTTTCTATAGCAGTAAAGTTGTTTTGCAGCCATTCATGTGTCTGGGGAGTACATGTCTTCGGTTTTCTCCCAGCAAGTCTGCATTGACATAATCTATGCGACGTGTGAAAAGAAAGCCAAAATGATGGAAAACCTGAGTTCTTCATAATGCATCCCAGCACTAATTGTTGTTAACAGAGACAAGGAAAACTCAGTTCAACCGAATAGGAAAGGACAGTGAATTTTTACTTTCCCTTGGTATCCAACCAAATGCTATACAGGGCAATTTGAGTGATGTTCCTTACATCAGATTCTTTATATGATCAGTAAGTAAATTGTGGTCTTAATTCTTTCCACAGAATCAGAGACTGGTAGGCACCTCTGGAGATCATCTAGTCTTAGTTCCCTGCTCAGAGCATGGTCAACTACAGGTTGCTGGGTGCTCAGGACCATGGCTTATCGGTTTTCAACCATCTCCAGAGATGGAGACTCCACCACCTCTCTCATCATCCTGTTCCAGTGTTTGACCACCCTCAAAATTTAAAAGTAGTTTCTTACATTTAAACAGAATTTTCCACATTTCAATTTGTGCCTATTGTTTCTTGTCCTGTGCCTCAGCATTGAGAAGAGCCTAGATCTGTTTTCTTTACTCCTTCCCATCAGGTATTTGTACACATTGATAAGACCCCCTCCATCCTTCTCTTTTCCAGGCTATATAGCCTCATCTCCCTCAGCTTCTGTTTCACAGATGCACCAAGCCCCTAATCATCTCCGCTACCCTTTTCTGAACTTGCTTCAGATTATCCATATCTCTTGTAGTGCAGTTTGGAATTGAACACAGCACTTCATGCATGGCCTTATCGATCCTGAGGGGAAGAATCACCTCCCTTGACCGGCTGGCTTGTTCCTCCCCATGTGGAGGACTCTGAGCCTTTCTCTTTGTGAACCTCAAGAGGTTCCTGTCAGCCCATTTCTCCAGCCTATCAAAGTCCCTCTGAAAAGCAGTGCAATCAACTGGTGTATCAGTCACTCTTCCCCTGGTGTACACAACTGGAGTCCAAATTGTGCCACTGATTCCAATACTGAAAGCCCTGCAGTTCAGCCAGTTTTCAGTCTGCCTCATTGTCCACTGACCTTCATCAGTTTGCTAATGAGTGTTCTGGGAGACAACGTTGAAAACCTTGCTGAATACACACAACATCCACTGCTCCCCCAAGACAGTGACCTCATTGTAGAAGGCTATCACATTGGTCAAATCTGGTATCTCATTTGTAAATCTAAGCCAACTACTTCAGATCACCTTCTTGCCCTTGTGTTTGGAAATGGTTTCCAGGATTGTTTGCTCCATCACCTTCCCACAGATCCAGGTGAGCCTGCTCAGTGTGTAGTTCCACTGATCTCCAGAAAAGGTATCAAGTACCTTGACATTTTCCATGTCTTTTGTAATCATGAACCCTTGCCCCCTTTGACACATTTTTCTAGTCTTCCCTTAGCTCCTAGCTCCTTTCATATTCCTTCCCAGTTTCAACTCCAGTTGGGCTTTGGCTTTCCTAACACCAACCCCACACATTCAGACACACATTTGTCCTGGATCACCTAACTCTACTTGAACTCCATGTATAGTTCATTTTTATGCCTGAGTTTTGTCAGGAGCTCCTTGTTTAACAATGCAGGCTTCCTGACATCTTTGCTTGACTTCCTATGCATAGGCAAGGATTATTCTTGAACTCAGAGAAAGTAATCCTTGAAAATCACCAGCTCTCCTGAACCATCTTCTCTCCAGGACCACATCCTATGGCTCCCAAGCAAGTCCCTTAATAGGCCAAAGTGTGTTCTCCTGAAGTCCAGGGCTGTGATCCTGCTACTTGCCTTGTTCCCTCCTCTGAGGATCCCAGACTGCACAATCTCATGATCACTGTAGCCCAGGCTGCCCTGAGACTTCAGATCCCCTTGCCAACCTTCTTGTTTTAGCTTACAGAAGCTTCATGTTCAACCATCACTTAGCAAATAGGCTTTCTATCCACTATTCTATCCTTCTCTGAAACAGCTCATAATGTAAATGGTGTTGCTCCTAAAGTGATTTCTGTGTGTCTATATTCTGTGATAATATTTAGAAAACAAAATCAGGAAGACAATAAAGTCTCTTTATCTCTAAGTTGAGACTACTTAGCCTCCAGGAGTGAAACTACAGGAGAAGATATGGTCACTAATTATGTAATGTATGCTTTTAATCAAGAATTTCAACACCACCCTTCAATTTAGTAACCTATGACATTTAGCTAAGATTATATGTCAGTTAAAAGAAAACTCAGTTTATACATATTCCTGATATTGCTTTGCAATGTAATAATGTTATTGCGCAAATAGTTCATCAAGTGCAGGTCTATTTTACTAAACCCAGCATAAGGAACATGTTAGGTCTGCAGCAGGAGGCAGACTCACATGCAAGCAGTCTGATATTCAATCACTGCAGTACTTCCAAGACAATCTATCATGTAACATAACTCATCTCCTGCCTGACTCCAATGCTGTGTGCACTCAACAAATATAGTGCATATTTGTGGGCTTCCTCTTAGTCATCCCTCACAAACCAGTCACCCAGTGAATATGTAGATCCAGCATCTAACTTTCTCTCTAAAAATACTTCATTGAAGTATAACATAAAATTAAAATTAGCTTATAATTAATATGCAAGCAGGTTTTTTCACCTATAATGAATTTTCATTACATGAAGTTGAAGCATGGCATAAAAAAAAATACATGAATGTTAGAAATTAATAAAATACCACTAGTCATTTGCGTACTCCTATGACATTTCATGAAAGGCTGGCTAAAAGAGGCACAAACAAGTAGATGCCAAAAAAATCCCTGCAGAAGTAATAGTTCCAGAAACCCCTATTGTAATATGAATTTTTAAAGGTAGGTAATACACTTCCTTGACTTAATAAACCTGAGTATTCCTACAGTCATTTAATATTCATCCTTGAAACTTCAAAAATTTACCTGTTCTGCAGATGGGTAGATATATTAAATTTACAATATTGAAACTGTTTAAAGTCCCCAAACTGTACAAAAACTAGCTTCCTGATTAAACCTTTATTCTTTCTTCTCATATATGCTGTAATAGTAGGTGTACCAAATCACTGTATTTCATCTCAGCTGACACCCAGACCTCAAGATGACTTCAGGCAGAAGCAAAATAGACAGTTGCCTAGAGCACAGACTGATGAATATTTAAAATTCAAAGCCTTAACTAAAATTAAGTGTCTCAGCTGTAGTTGTAGCTTAGAAATGCAGAGTCCAGCCTGCACTGGCACAGTGACAAGTTTGTTCCCTTCTTCCCTCAGTGCTTCAATGCGTTGAATCCATACATTGCAATCTACTAGAGGTGAGCAGCCACAGCATCGTTCCTGTACCTTCTTGCCCTGGTTTGTGCCTGTCTCCAACCAGGAGACACATTTGAAAGGCCACTCCAGCAAAGGAAGAAAGCTGAGGCTACAAGATCCACGCACTTCCCTTTTCTTCCTTTTATGCCTGCAGCAATGCCATGCTATGTTGCTGCACTTGGGAACCTGTATTCAGTAGTGCAATTTTGACAAGAGTGGAATAATACATAAGCAGAGACCCTCCCCGTTAAGGGAGGGTCAGGATCACCCATTACTGGTATCGCAATGCATGTCTCAAGCCCATGCTCACTTAGAGCAGATATTTTTCAGCTGCTTCCACAACATGGAGTTACATCATCACAAAAAAAACAATTTTGCAGTCTTTACCTATATGACAGAAAAAAAATCTTTCTGTTTATAACATTAGGAAGTATAGACAGTTGTATATGGCTGGTACATATTTCTTTTCATGTTACTTTTCATTCTGAAAGCTTTCTTATCTACATTGAAAAACAATTCTATATAGCTATTTTGTGTTCTATGTCACGTTACTCACAGTAAACCATATATAGATGTAGTGTATAAGGTATGCACAGAGCACACAGGCTGGTCCCGGGCTGGTGGTTCACACTTAAGTTGATTAATTCCTCCCAAAGAGATGTCATAAAATTCACTATTTTAATTTATAAATGTGAATTAAGCATTAACACTGCAGAAACATAACTTTAAATACCTTGGCTTCCTAGAGGTATTGCTGCTGATATGCAAGACACCATAGGTGGCTGGATGACTGATGAAAAACAAGCCTCCATCTTCTTTCTTGCTCCTTCTTGCTTCTCCAATACACCAACATATCTAGAAATGGAAGTAAGAATCTAAATGATAGGACTAGAAGAAGTCTCCAAAGTTTAGCCTAGCTTTTTATCCTCTGCAAGTAAAAGTTATGTCAGAACACTGTTTAGGAAGGACCTGTTTTGTCTCAGATGGCCATCAAAAAAGGTAGGCAGTCAGATTTAGTGTAACTTGACTTTAGTCTTTTACATTAATATTGAAGACTATGAACACCAAAGATGACAGAAATAGTACATTTAAAGAATAACAATGGAAGGTAGGATCAGTATGAAAACTCTATTCTCCTACTCTAACATTTCTCTAAATATTTCAAAGTAAAAACAGGCTATGAAAGCCATTTTAAAACAGGCCCTTCTCTGCCAGAATGAGAAAAACAAGCCTGAAACAACCTGGAACAGATGCTTTATCAGAGTGAAAAATCACATTTGAACCTCAGATGGTGATTTCTGTTTCAAGTCTGCAATCGCTCACATACCTGAGTAAGTGCTAAGTGGGTGAAATAAAATCTTCTGCTTCTGTATATAATAGTCGAGTCATTTCTTATCCCTGCCAACCACAACTCACTCTTTGAAGTTCATTAAGCTTTAATTAACTAGCATTCCATAAAATGCCTAGGGTTTTCAAAGTACTCTCAGGTCAGACCACATTAAACAAACCTGCTATGCCCAAATGAAGTCTTCTGTAATATATTTCCAAATGCCACATCACTATACTTACTTTTGGTTAACACAGAAAACCATAAAGATAGCCAAGCTCCTGCTGCCAGCCTTTCTGTTAATTAAGTGCCTAGACTAAGAGCAAAACAAATTGCACATTTTGGCCCCTTGCTATCAAACTTTCCTTCTCTCCCCTTAAAAAAAAAAAGTAAAATAAATATATTTTAAAATTTTAATAAAAGGGGAGGAGAGGGAGAAGAACTGTAATGTTTTGCAATTCTATTTTATATCATGCTGACTCCAGTCAGCTGATTGCTGGTTTTTGATAGGGCAACACATGGTTCCTTAGCAACAGGTTAATTGATTGCAGCTGTAAATCCACCTCATTCAACTAGCTTCTCCTGTTCCTCACTTATGAGTGCATACACACACATCTGCCAGGTAGAAGACAGCAGATAGGAATCAAAAGAACAAAGGAAAAACAGGGAGAGGGATGTGATAACAACTTAATTAAGAATGGTTTCAAATTTCAGGAAAAAAAAGCAATGTTGGGATTAAAAATAAATTAAAAATTTATTTCAGCATAATTTCAGTCATTTTCTTTTAATACTACTCTTTAATGCAGGGATTAATAAACCTTTTCATTCACTATCATATTAATTAAAATGGATTCATTCCACTATTATATATAAAATTTTACCTACCTGGTAGAGTTGAAACACGTAATGAAAAAAAGAAACTTGCAGATAGAACACTGAATGTTATTCATAAACTAGGTTCAAGGGCTACCCTTTGCTCATGTATCAGTAATTTCTGCACTATTAACCAATTATTAAGAACTGGTAATTTTTGTTCCATTTCCTTTAGAACTAGCTATATTTTATATGTAATCTCAGAGGGACATATTTTCAGTACCAAAATAGGAAATAGATGTGAAAAAAGGGCTCAAGTAGTTTTCCAGTCATGCAGGGCTGAAAACCCCTGCTGAACTCAAATTCATAAACTTTCTAGACACTGCAGTTTCTGACTTAAGCACTTCAAAAGCCTAGCCGAAACAAGCATTAGGTGGATGTTTTAAGTAAATTGTGAGACCCTGGAGTCTTATTAAAGAAGGACAGTGAGTGTAAATTCGAAAGCAAGACAGACTGACTCTAGAATTACTAGGGAAGAAGTGAACAGCTCTAAAGAAAGCTTTGGGGATTGATTTTCTTATTCGGGAAGTACTGAGTCTCTGCAAAAATAGGACTTGGAAATTTGTGACATTTCCTGTCTAGAGAAAAAGAAGTGAATTGTCATTTTGCTAGTCTTGAATAGGTGAGATCAATACATGGCATTCTCTTATGTGGTCATTTTAAACCTGAATACGGGGCATTCTGCTTCCCCTTTCTCCTTCCCGTAGCAGAGAGCTTCTTTTCTCATGTTAAACATGCAAACCCTTCCACAAGAATGCCAGAGCCAACATGGTATCCTGGTTTGGGTATAATTGGAAAGTCTTTATGTCTTCTATTGAAGCTGTTCTAACTTTCGTCGTCTGCAGAAAACTCCTTAAGCCAGCAAGAACAGGTGTGACTGTGTGCTTCAAGGGTTATATAGAGATGAACAGGAGAAGTGGGTTCTGTTTTCTTCAACTTACTTCAATATTTTATTGAACAATTTTTCCATGTGAAATATATTAACAGGCCTGGGAAATGTAAATCAGCTCACCTCTCTTATATCTATAGCTACTAGGCTCCAAGTCAGGCAGCGCATACTAAACGTCTGCCTACCTGATCATCTACATCACCAGTTGCTACATTTCTTTCTGAAGCACTTAGCTAACTGTAGGAAACTTAGAAATCTTAACTCTGCAATGAAGAATCCATTTTTAAATTTTTGGCTTAGTGAAGTTCAGCAGACACATGAAAAATATTTAACTTCAGATATTTTTCAACATATGAGAAATATATAGAAAATGTGAACATGACATTTCGATAATGTCAGGCATCTGAAGATCATTCAGTAATGTTTTCATACTACTTTCAGGCACATTTGTATAAATCTCTCTCCTACTTGAAATGTCCTACTGCATTCTTTCCCTATTGTTATTAACTAAATAGATAGCATTTTAAACAATGTCAGTGTTATTCACAAGATGTGACATAAAAGTGACTTGGATATTTGTTCTCTTCCTGTGGGAAGCTGCTAACATGATCTCTGAAGTAAACTTTGGCAACATGAATCATAAAGTTATTTTCAAATATTTGTTTTAGCAGCTTGGCAGAGAAGAGCATACTACAATCACATTGTAGCAAACAAATACATAGCATGGATTAGAGATGCATGCAAACAGTACATAAATGGTCAAGAATGTATTTGATGTACTTTGTCAGTGTGTAACTTGAGCATGAAAGACAAATTTAGAATATAGACATTATAGGAGTAACTAAAAATGGACCTATATTGATATAGATTGCCTAGTTTAATTAAAAATATATAATATATATGAGGGAGAAGGAATAGCCAGACATCACTTTTCCTTTTCACCCAGCAACATGGAATGTTTATCTTTCAAAGAGTACTTATTATTAAAGACACACTCATTTGGTTCTAACACCAAAACTGCACACAAATCAACTCATTTTTAATCACTATCAATTATGCAAACTGTTATATTGAAGATACAGGACTTCCTAGAATATTATATTCTGCATCTTTTCCCTCAAAATTTGAGTCATAGGTTAATCATTTATGTTCCATAGTTTGGCACTTAGTAGCTTGAGATATATTTTCCCAAAAGTGTATTTGGCCTTACAAGGAAATTTGTAACAGAATGTTTATTGATATAGATATTTCATGCATGAAAAAAAAGGAACTCCATTAATTTCTTTGCAGAATAATTTCTCCTCTGATACATAGGGTATCTGAAGACACTTCAGCTGACCATCTAGTCTAGTCCTAAGCATCAGGAGAGACACCAATGAGCATACACTGCTCATAATTGTATGTTTCAAAATGACCTCACAAATAACCTCTGCCGCTTTATATGTGTCATGTTTTTCACGCACAGCAAAAAGAAATTTGTTTCATTATCACTACCATTGCCACTGCTCCCTTAAAAGCATCACAGTGTCAATTTGTATACAAGTTCAAGTGTCCTGAAGTCCAAGAGCCTTTCCAGGTGGATAGCTGCATATCCAGCTACCTCCTGTTTTGTACTGGTGAATTTAATTTCTGTTTCATTTGTAATTCTGTACAATTATTATTGTACTTATAATCAAATTTCATCTACTTGATTCTGGATCATTTATCATTTAATCAATTTCCTTTTTCATTTTAAGCCTTTCTTACAAAGTGTTTGCAACACTTACCAATGTGATGCTTTCTCCAGGTTGTATGAGGGAAGCCTAGTCTATACCTTGGATTTCTCATGAAAACATCACTGTTAATGTATGCCAGGCTCAAGACAAAATCCTCAAGGGTGGCACCTTCAAACATCCTCCAGCGATGAAGGATATTTAAAGAGAGGAAAACGGGGGCACCCTTTCTCCTCAGAGGCTGTCGTGGGTTAACACCCCACGGCCACTCACTTCCCCCTGCCCAGCGTGTGATGGGAGAACTGGGAGGGGGAAAAGTGGAAACCCCGGTGGGCTGAGCTCAGGACAGCTTAATGGAACAGCTCAGAGAGCAGAACCAGCACCAGTAATGACAGTGCCAATGCAATGATCGATAAAGCGAGGACACAAACCACAGGGCGGTGCCGGTGCCATAATGCTCCCGCTACATGCTGCAGCCATGCAAGGGTGCTGTCAGAAGGGTGGGTCCACCCCTTATAGGGCAGGTATGATGTCACAAGGGAGTGAACACCCTATTGGCTGGTTCAGTTGTTCATCCCCGCTGTGGCCACGCCCAGCGCACATTTGAGTGCCTGCTCCCTGCACTGTTACACTGGTCACAAGCCACATGTTCTGTCTCGCTGGTCCAATAAATCCTGTAACTATTTCATGCAAAGCAGCAAATCACCAACTGAAGAAATTAAGCATGAGCCACACAGAGACAGCCTCAACTGAACAAAGTTTTGGAGAATTAATCAGTGCATTTTGTAGCATTAAAATTGTTAATTCCTGCTAAACCTGTCATGTAACTACTCCAATATTTTTAAACCGAGCTGCTGCTGGAACTTTCACTGATGCAATGATATTTGCCTGATAATTGTCATTTTGTTTCCATTTTTGTTAGAACTTTAAGCCAAACGGTCCATCTGGCATTCTCCCTCACTTGTCATTTGATAAGGTATAAAAATAAAGTATATCTTAAAATTCTAAATCATCGGTTTCATTTTCTCACATAAGAACTTTTACAGAATATTTTATGTAAAAATCCCCAACTTTTTAACTAAGACTGAGATCTGCATCTGGACTCTAGGTCAGTATCTCGCTGGCTGTCGACTGACAATAATGGCCAGGGAGGTGCAGTGTACCACGCTGGAACATAAATGGATGTTTCACAAAACCATTTCTTGGTATTTTCAAATCATACAGCAGATTCAGCCACATGTCTCCCATTGGAATGAACAAGTGTATATATAGAGAAAAGAGATTCAGAAAAAGTGCTTAAGTCTCTCTTTCTGTGGTCTTCTGTTTGCATTCTGCCTGCTTGAGAAAAAAAAGATAGGAACTGCAGAATGTGTTCAACAGACTGGTGAACACCTAACTCCATGAGTACAATCAACACGAGCTGAGAGGGACTCACTTTACTTCATGAATACATTTACATTATGTCTTGTGAAATTACTGAGCAGCTGTTAGAGAAAAAAGAAAACATGATCAGTATTCTTGCAGAGGTACTTACTGAGGACCAATCACCAAACACACATGGCAAGTAGAAATGGCAGTCTGAAAAGGCAATAAGCAATCAAGTAGAGACAAAAGTGAGACACTGTGACCTTACATTCAGCATGAGTGGTAAATTAGCATATCTGTGCAGTGTACTGGGAAATTAAGAGGACAGAAAGGACAAAGATTTAAGCCCAGCCATGGGCTGCACAAATCTAAAATATCTAATGTAGTCTAATTACACTCTATTTTACATCCCACATCCCAAACCTTGGCCACCTAATCTTTTCACCAACCAGCAGTTCACAGCTAGGTTTATAGACTTGACCTATATGATCAAGCAAGGCATATTTTGTATTTATGGGACATGGCCTAGTCATGAATTGCAGTCATCTGAAGACAGACTAGTGACTCAGAAAATGGGCTCAATTAACTTGTCTTTGTCCATTATGCAGCACTCATTTTTTTCTCAGCAGAATTCACTCCCCTCTGACCTGTAAGAGATTCCTGTTAGGCATGTCAAGGTACAAAATGCAAAAGAGAAAGTTATTCAGGTAAACTGGTTTCTGTGCTCCAGGCACGCTCCTCTGCTGGGAGGACAAAACAGCAGCAATCTGAGAGCTCTCAGAAACATGTTATTGAAACTGCCACCAATTAAAAGAGACATTTGAAGTGATCTTCCTTGTTTCAGAAAAAGTTCAGCACCTCCTAGAATGATATTAATTTATCCCAGGTAGGTGTTATCATTAGGGCTCATAAAATAACATTTGAAGAGTAAGGTTTTTGCTTTTGCATCTAGTATGTTCTCCCAGGTACTAACTAAAGAAAATAGAACAATCCTTGTAGATACTTCCCTTCACAGGTCTTTATCTACTTTGTTTACAGAAGTCTTTACTACTAGTTTAAATAGCATGCTGGTCTGCATTAGACTACTAGGTTATTTGATATGTATATCAAGAACTGAAAGTTAGTATTTCCTACAGGCAAACTCTGTAATTTTGCTTGCCCAGGAGAGTTCCTTAGAGGAGGTCAGGAGAGAAACTTTCTTTGAAAAGGGAATATTAAATTAGCAGATGCAGTAGTCCTTCACCTGTTCCCTAGGAAATACATACACAAGGCTTATCACAGACACATTTTTAATACAGTAAGAATTTTTTTACCAAGGAAAGGACATTAAGATTACCTGCAGTCTATAGGTAAATGCAAAGAAATCTTGAAATTGTGCAAAATACAGTTGTAAATTCCAACAAAATCTTATAAAAATATATAGGTGATTTAAAAAGTTCATGCTGTGCATGGTAAACCGAGGTCAAAAAATGAAATGCACCTACAATGATAAGAGCTTGTCAAAGTCTTTGGTCAGGTATCAGCACAGGCTAATCAAGGTAACTCCTCTTACTTTAATGGACCTACACCAGTTCATAAAAGTGAACTTTTGTCCTTGTAATAATTTGGGTCTGCACCACTTTGTTTGCTCATTACATTATTTTTTTCATGCTTTCTTAAGAATAAAGGAATGCACAACAGCTTTGATGTTCCTGCTGAAGACACAGGTGCCTAATATTAGGTGTGCTAGCAGGTAATATTTGTTCACATTTGCATGGAGTGCAAAGGAAAAGAAAAAGCTATTAGTAATTATGCAAGGATTTACATGATTAAAGCCCCAGATAGGAATACTCTGCTGCAGCAAAACCCAAACACTTTCTCCTGCAGAATTACAATAAATACACTAGTTGTGAATATTACAGCTTCTCTCTAGAATGGAAAACTAAAGCCATAGGCTACCCATTGCTTTCTTTTCCTTTCATCCAATTTTCCTATGCTTTAATTTTGTTCTCTCACAACTTGCTGTGGTTCACTTTTTTAATAAAAGGGCAAATAGAAGTACTACTACAAGTGTACACACCTACAGCCATTTGCACAATTTCTTGTGACCATGTACATCGCTCTCAGGCTAAATGATAAGCAGGATGTCCCTTGTCTTCACAACATAACAGATATAATGAAAGAGCTTTTAGGATAATGAACTGTCCTGTACCAGAAAAATGGTTCATTCTTTTAGATGCATTATCTTCCACATCAGTATCTAATGAACAAAATTGTTCGAGTGGATGGAAGTCAAATTGCATGGATAAGAGGGGTTTTTATGTGTATACCTGGCAAACAAATACTCTGACATGGATTTTTAATCACTCTATGATCATATGACTATAATGCATCCCTGGAATAATATTCTAGGGAATGCATTATAGTTTAAGTGTTCCATCCAAAATGTTGAGTGAATGGTTTATAAACCTTTATTTTTCCCTATAGTAAATTCTTCTTTATCTGATTGGAAATAAGTAGATATCATAGAGCTCTCAATAACTGATGTTCTTTCTATGCTATTTATCATATAAGCAGTAATAAATTATTGCTTGTGACAGAAAGTGCATCATATATTGCCTGTGAATCTGCTGGAAAATGCAAATGTACCATTATCTCAGCCACCATCTCTTTGCAAATCAAACACTAAATCAGAAAGTTAGTAACTTTCTTCAGAGCTGGAAAAAAGTCACAGCTACCTCAGGACCTGCGTAAAATGTAGGAGCTTGATGTTATAGCAATCAAACAATACAGATTTGGATTAAAAATTCAAATTTATATAAAATTATTTTGTACAGAGGGAAAACCTGGCATTTTTAATTGAAATTTTAAAGTTCCACCTCAGCATTTACCAGATGAACAACTTTGATCTTCCTTAGCTGTTCAGACATGTTCAACAAAGTCTGTATGCAAAGTGTTCAGCTCCATCTAAAATATGCCATATATTAGAAATATCCAGTCTGCTATTTTGATAGCAGATCAAAATAGCTTTGGTTTGATCTACAGTTCCCATGAAAAGATCAGTATCACTATCAATAATATCACATTATCATTTATTGAGTTCCCATATAAAAACATACCACTGAAAGTTTCCTTCTAAGGTACCTGAAAGGCTATAGCTACCTGAACTGCTATCTCCCTTGTTTGAAAAGGAACCCTATGTTTGGTGTATGGCCTCTTTTCCCAAACTATGCTGCTGAAGTTTTCTTTGTTGGGGCAAGAACAAAAGACAGCTTTTCTCAGTTGCTTAAGCAATTAAATCTTTGCTGTTATATATGAGATAGAAAGTCCAGAAGAAATGTTTATCTGAAACATCAATAGCAAGGAAGTAAACAGATGAAACAATGTTTCCAGGATTAATATACCTCACTTAGTTTCAAAACTGAATTATAACCTTTCATTTATAACTTTCTTAGCACATACTTTTTTCAAGTGTTCTTGCTTGGCAAGCAGCCAAATCATTTACATGGATCTGAGAAGTATTTTAATGATGTTTTTATCTGAAGGATCAGACAGTTGTTGCTATAAACCAATGTCTTCCAATTGGCTAAAACTAGTTCTTTGTGTGCATTTGACATTGCATTTTTTTCCCCAAAAAATCTGACGATACAATAGTCCAAAACAGTAAGCAACATCCAAAGTGTGTAATTATGGAAGTTCAAATTATCTTCAGAAGGTTAAAAGAAGAAAAATAGTGAAAGATTTTACTTGTATTAATTACACTGCCATTTAGAAAGGAATCCAAGTTGGGTTTAGTTTGTGGGGCTTTTTTCTACCTCCTTTTCCTATGGGTAATATCATTTTCTGTTGAGAAAATAATTGACACTTTCTATTAAAAACTACATGTAAAACAAAAGTATGTCCTTTCAAAATCTCCAACTAAAACTCAGAAAGTTTCAATAAAATTGGAAAAATTCTGATAAAATTTCTTTTCTGTGATAAAATTGAATCATAAAACTATTGTCCAGCAATATGCTTTCTCAATCAGTTTAAGTTATAATTGAGTCATTTTTACATCTATGAAAGACTTTGTGACTTCAGCTAGGGACTTAATAAAAATGGCATCTGTTTATGAATGCCACAAGACAATCTTGCAGTACTTGACACTACACACTGAAAACAAACACAATGAAAAACACACTGAAGTGAACAGCTTGATTGAAATCCTTCCTTTTTAAGTGCAGCTACAATTGGAAGGCAGTAGTTCTCTTCTGACTGCTGGCAGGACAATTTCAAGGCTTTGCCTGTTAGCTGATAACTTTATTATAGAGTTCTGAAGCTGCAGAATAGTTTCTATTGCTACTTTTCAAAGTAATTGTATTAAATTCCAATCTCACTTTTCTCAGGATTGATATTTTTAAAATAAGGATCACTTAATGCTTGTTTCAGGCAGCTCTTGTCTCATTGCTCTAAGCAGGAGTCACTTTTTTTTCATTATTAAAGTTTTCTCATCCCCCAATACATAACATATCTAAAGATATTTACAGGGTAACTCAGAGCAGTCACAGACACATCCACAACTATCCAAGTGGTAGACAAGGCTTGTCTACATATGAGACCAAAAAGATTAAGCTGCTTTAAAGTAAGGCCCTCACAAGGCCATTACTAAGCACATTTTTAAGTCATTTGTTCTCACAAAACATATAGCAACTTACTGTCTTTACAGGTACTAGATATACTTGTCTGCAACTGTGCATAAGGCTAAAATCTTTATTAAAGGTAAGACATAGACACAAGCCTACATATGTATATACCGACAAAACACAACCTGTTAGTTTACTCCCTTAACAAAGCAGGCTGAAAATGAGAAGCACATCTCAAAATTGTATGATGGACTAACAAGAGCCCTTTCTCTTCACTGCTAGACTCATTGTACAACAAACCTCCTATTTCATTTACATCTCTATAAAACTGATAAAATATTTTCTTCATCCTACTCTTGCTATGTCCCAAATATGTTCATAAGCTTTGTACAGCATGGATTATTTTTTACAAAAAAAATCATAGTTTGGATCCCCATAGTTTCAACAGCTACAGTGTAAATCACTAGTATCTATAAGAAAACTTTGCATATCATTATCTCCTAAAATAAGAAACTAAAATTTCTCCTGTAAGAGTATTTGACTGAAAAACAAAAAACAAACCAACACAAGTAAACAAGGAAAACAACACATTGCAGTGGGCGGGGATAATGCAGAAATGGATCTGGAACAAGTAATTATATCTAGAGTTTCCTAACTCATTAATATGTGGGCAAGCATTTAACTTTTTTCCTCTCCAGCCCATAAACAGGAAGAAATAATAAAGAGAAGACATGGATTTTAGTTGAAATTAGGTATGCGTCTGTTTCTACACAGAGTAAAAGTCTAACACTTCCAGAAAGGATCAGAAACATCAAGAAATAGAATGCAGCAGATAAAGATATTTTCTGGTTTTGTGCTGCATAGATTGGGTTTTTAGGCTGCATAAAGGCATTTCACTACAAACAAGTTTTCTGTCGGAGCACATCCAGGCAAGATCTAAGAACTGAACTTAATCAGTATGGAAGACGGGAAATTTTTGTAAATGTAGGCTTTAAAGACCTCTTAAAAATGAAAACAGTTAATTTATTACGTCCCAAACTCTCATCACTTTCATGTAAGTAGTTCTGTTTTAGCTTTGCTACCAGCAAATTTCTCTAAGGTTTGACACAATGCAAGACGGGTTATGCAAAGACTGTGTGGGGACAGTATCTATTATCAGCTTTAGAAGCTAAAACTCTTATGGATTAAACAAGGCAATAACCAACCACATTAAATTCAGATTCTCACTTTTTACAAAATGGCAGGAATTAGGTAAATTGAGGGGTTTTAATGTTCTTACACAACTTATTTAGACTTACAGGGACAGGGCAGTATCCTAGGGAGCAAGCGACTCCCTGAGATGCAGGGTGCATGTTTTCTGTACTCATTCACAAATGTGTACTAAATTTGAGCCAGGTTACAAATTTTTGATTCAAAAGTAATTGAAGATCAGAAACTAAAACTCTGCTAGAAGCAAAAGTTCTATAGACTGTTTCCAGGCTGGGTAGTAACAGTATTTTGAAAGGACTGAAATGCTTTCCTTTTTCAATGAGTTCTGAATATAGAGGAAGACAACACATTATATATCCTGACAACACTACAGGCTGCATCTAAATGGTAAGACATTTTCCCTCTGCTCTGTTCCCTGAAATGCTATCCCCCTAGGCCTAAAGACCCAGGTATATTGGTATCCACTATCACAATTTAGACATAGTCTCATTTCATCACACTTCTCACTGTGTTCTTTCAAAGCAAATTCATAACAGCACTAATGTTAAGTCAAATATAAGTCAAATTCACAACAGCACTAATGTAAGTCAAAATAAAAGCAGTCTAAAAGGGGTGGAATTGTTGGCACATGAGCATCTGAAATAATTTGAAACAGTGTTTCTTAACTGTTTTGTTTTCCAGATAGCTAAAATTTAGGTGTACCCAAAAAGCTACCATCTGAAAGCCACTAAGCTGTATATTGTCCCTATAGTTAAGTGAAAATTATTCTGAGAAAAGCTGCTTATATTTCTATTGGTATATTACTCTAGTTAAAAAATATAGTTAATAGTAGAATTGAAATGGTCTGTTATTTATACAGTATACAGCCTGCTTTTGTTGTTCTCTGTGGGCTTTGATCATTAAAGTAATGACTGCTATTAATTCTCACTCAGAAGGGAAGTATTTTTGTCAATGCTGTGCTGCAAGTCCAACTTTTACAGCCTCCGTGGGTACAGCCTGCATATTAGACAAAGTTAGCCATAGAGGGCATGCTCTTAGCTCTATTGCTTCTTCTGTGTCAAGTGTTATTGACACAATGTCTATCAAAAAAAATTTAAAATTCCTGACGAATTAAACAACAGTATAGGAGACTACCATGACCTCCCTGCCCTTTCCTCTCAGTATTTCATGATACTCTGCATCAATCAAGTTCAGAGCTGGGTTAGTGGTGCCATATATTACCAACTCTCTTTTTTTAAGAGTCAAGGTAAACTGATGTTTTGACTGTCACAGCTGGGAGCAACACTTTTAATAGGCATGTACATCTGCTGCACATAGAATGAAAATATCCTCAGCTAGTAGCATTCATGCCCATCTGTTGGGATGGCATGCTGCCTGCTCACAGGTCGGTCATATTATTGCCACATGGCACAAATGCCAGAATAGGGACAGCTTATTTGGCCAGCCTGCTTTTCAGGGAAAGTGAACAGATCTTCTACAGGACATTGTTACAAATGCTAGCAGTACCACTTTGATAACAATTACTATTCTAACTTCGTTGCTGCTCAACACATTTTCATATTGTAGCCCCTAACCAATAAATATTTCCACAGGTTCTTTCACATAAGTAGCAGTCAGTCTTTTGGTGAAGATCAGCCTAACTGAAGTGTAATGTGAGATACTTGCACTCTCCTTTTCCCACAAAAAACTTGTAAAAACAGTAAATATTTTGCATGGTCATTCTATATCATTAAGCTCTAACTAGTATTGTAGCTATTATGCTGAACCTTCCAATCTGAAGCTCATTTGCTGCCTTCTCAAACTCTGAAGAGGTCTCTATCTTGACATTTATGGAAATAACAGCTTTCCTTTCTGAATAGCAGAAAGAGCTATTTTGCTACTTTTCTCAGAATAGCAATATTCCTCTTTGATCTCTTATTATAGAGAAATGCTGACTTTTTCTGAGCATAAACACAGATGATCTTATTTTGTTGACTTCATTTCAACCAGTAGTTTGATGAATGAAAAGATCCTTTCCCAACAAATTTGTAGCTCCTCTCATAGTATTACTTTCAAATTAAGTAGAAGCAACATCAAATTTCCCATTTACAGAAAATTATTTATGAAATAGAATTATTTCATCTACTAGTTAGCTAACTTATGTGTCTGGAGCACGTATCGTTTTTATTAAGTTCTTTTTGATACTTCCTAAAAAAACTCTAGCATGTGTATACAAGTATACAGCTCCTACTAAAGATGAGGTATATATCAGTAATAGCTGAAAATGGCAAATGTGAATGATTTACAAAGATAGGAATCTTTTCATTAGGTTTTGATATGAAGCAATGTGAATAAAGTCAAAATCAGCACTTAAATTTGAAAAATGTATTGCTTAAAATAAAGTTGTAAATACGTAATTTCTCAGGACCATTATGTCATTATTAATCATAACAAATATAAGGAAATATATCTAGGACTAAGAAACACTACAGTGCTCTTTGAACTAATATAAAGGTAAGTTACTATATTATTTTCACTAGTATTATGTGCATTTTTATATTACTTTTTAATCGATATAGTAATATGGTTTTACGACACCTCATCTATTTTTTTTTTTTTTAAAAAGGCAAACTATTTAAAGTCAGCACCAGAAAGCATAAATCTGGATTATTAGAGCCCTAAATATACAAGTAACTAATCTCATAGGATCACAAACAGTGCAGAGGGAATTAGGTGAACAGACCAAAAAGGGAACATTTTACTTGAATTTAGAGGAAATAGGAGGTTAAAAAGAACCTTATGTAGAGCTTTGCAGTATCAGAAGTTTTGGGGGTGGGGGACAACATTTGGCTACCTCCCCAATATCACTATCTAGTGATCTAGGGAAGGTGGAACTACACGATCTTTAAGTTCTCTTCCAACCCAAACCATTCCATGACTCTCGGAACACTGGGTCTTTGTCCTCTGATTCTATGTTTTATTTTAATAATCACAGTATATGTCAGTGAGTGCACTGGAATACCTTAAATTAAAAAATAAATAAATCTGAATTCTAAAATTATAAACTTGTGTATCACTTACTAATATAATAAACAAGGCCAATAGGTTGAACAGGGCAAACTTTACTGAAGTTACTCAAATATTTACCTTTGTTAACCCATACATTTGCACTGGCAGTATTTTCAGTGTTATCTATCCAATTTCTGATGAAAATAAACAGCCATTAGCAAAAGTATTTGTAAAAAATGAGAATACTATGACTATTCTAGTAAATGTTCAGAAGAGAATTAAGTCTCTTAGGTCCCCATCTTCATAATGAAATGTTCAGATATATAATCAGATGTGAAGTGCAATATTATGGGAACAAACTACATAATGCAAACTCAGAGTCACATTTAGTTTCCAATGTACAACCCATTAGTGTGCTGAAATCTTCTCACTGGAATTTTTTTATTGAAGCTGCTTCTTGTTGGAACCTTGGTTAGGAGCTGTTGGGTTTTCTTTCCACAACAGCTGCTTTCTTTCTGTTTAAAAATTAATAGGAATTATGGTGTGTAAACTTTCTCAAGAAAGATGTTAAAAGTTGAATAAGAAGCCAGAACAGTGGTAACAGTGCTATTATACCTTCTTCTAGATATCTAATCAAACCCCGTCACCTCCAGAGTCGAGATCTGTACCTCCAGTTCCCCAACAATGTAGGAGTTACTAGTGTATCATAGGAAACAAACCCAGGTAGAGAGGGGCTACATCAACAGAAAAGTGATAGTATAGGGGACTGGATAAAAAAATCAGCATGAAACCACAGTGTCTTTTCAAGTACAATATTTTTATCAGGAAGCTTTCCTTGATTTTAGCGAGCAATACATGACAAAAACCCCAAACTCTTCTGTAGAAACTAACTGAAAATTAGGATAGGATAATTTTTAGACACTTTTCTCACAGGCACACCTTTATTCCTTTAATTTCTCTAATGTTCACATAATTTTTTTTTAATAATGATTGTTTTTATTAATATCGTGGCCTATTTGCAGACACACTTACCCCTACCAATGGGCAGATGAGAAACAATGAGCAACTCTTCCTAATTGCAGGAAATTTTAATATGGTAAGAAATACAACCTCAGATGAGTATCATGAGTTAAATAGAAAATTATTTGAAAACATACACTTAGCAGGATTCTGTAGTTGAATATTTTATTGTGAGAAGAATTATATTGTTCAGATTTTATTTTAGGGACTTCTTTGCTATTAGTGAAACTGATAAATAAGTTTATATGGGATCCCATGAAGGCAGTCTGAGGTTTTTTCAGAGCAAATTATGAAAGATAAAACATAAAACCTTCCAGTAACTTAAAATCAGCAACAAGATAACTGATGCTAGTACATATGAAAATTAAGCAAAATATGTTTTCGTAATACTGAAGTGATAGAAATGTAAAGGCAGCAAATTCATTGAAAAGCTTACTTCTGAGTTCCATTTGTCTAATAGGAAAGATATTTCTTCAAGCATCTGTGTTATGCAAGAGGTAGTAATAACAGATGGTAAGTAATATCCACAAAGTAAGTAAATAGACTTGGGTCTACCAGATGTCTCTAACGTGGTACCGGAAAAAGTTTACTTGAAAATCAAGACAACATCAAAGCATGCCTGCTGTAGAAAATCAAAATGCACCAAGTAAACTTTACCAGTGCTTTCTTCCTGATCGTCTTTTACAACAGGAGTAATATGGTTATGCAGATTTTTAAAAACACCTGTATAATTCTAATTCCACTATAAGATCAGAAACTTTTGTGTTCCTAATACTCATAAAATGCAAACCCAAGTATAGCTATTTTAGTAGAGAGTGATTTATTTTTTTTTTACCAAAACCGATAAAGCACAGATGCAACTATATTGCTGTAAGGTTACCTAAGGTCAAATAATTTTTCTTCTATCTCCATATACATGTTAGAGAAAGACTATCAACATTCACATGTGACGTATCTGACCAGTATAGAATATAAAAAAATGCTCAACTATGAATTACCATAGATAAGGTAGTACAACTTTCCAAGCGGTTGTTATACTCAACAGTTTCACCTGTAGTGAAAAACAATAAGCTATGGATGGTTTGTCTGTCTATAATATCCATAATAGGATTACACCAATGAATGGGTATTTTCCTGTAAGAAACAAAAAAACAGAGCAAGATGATGATAAAGCAAGGGTGCCACTTACAGCCAACAAGCTAAGAGGAGCAGAAAGAAAATAATTATTTAGCATTGTACCCATTGTTCTTTATATTCTATAGTAACACTTTGAAAAGATGTATAAGACTTGGTTATAAAAAGAAAACAAGACAGAAAGTCAGCAAGGACATCAGTTGTTACAATATTGCAGGATTTCCTTTCAAAAAATTGTCTTCAGTTTGTTTTGCATGGAATACTTCTATTAAAACATAATTTAAAAGCCTTGCTACAATTGAAATTTTTTTTGTATAAATCTGCCCAGTGTAAGTGGAGATCAGGTTTGAGGCCATCTAAAGAACCTGGAGGTGCACAAGTCCATGGGACCTGACAAGATCCATCTGAGGGTCCTGAGGGAACTGGCAGATGAAGTTGCTAAGACACTTTCCATCATATTTGAAAAGTCATGGCAGTCTGGCGAAGTTCCCACTGACTGGAAAAGGGGAAAAGGCAAAAAAACCCAACAACAACAAAAAAACAACATCTGGGGAATTACACGCCAGTCAGTCTCACCTCTGTAGCTGGCAAGATCACGAAGCAGATCCTCCTGAAGGCTCTGCTAAGGCACGTGGAAAATGAGGAGGTGATTGGTGGGAATCAACATGGCTTCACTGAGGACAAATCATGCCTGACAAATCTGATGGCCTTTTACGATGGAGTTACAGTGTCAGTGGGTAAGGGAAGAGAAACCAAGATCATCTACCTGACTTGTGCAAAGCGTTCAACACTGTCCCACATGGCATCCTGGTCTCTAAATTGGAGAGACATGAATTTTGACACATGGACCACTTGGTGGATAAGGAATTGGCTGGATGGCAGCACTCAAAGAGTTGCGGTCGATAGCCTGATATCCAAGTGGAGACCAGAGACTAGTGGTGTTCCTCAGAGATCAGTACTGGGGCCAGTCCTGTTTAACATCTTTGGCGGTGATATGAACAGTGTGATTGAGTGCAGCCTCAGCAAGTTTCCAGATGACACCAAGCTGTGAGGTGCAGTCAACACGCTGGAGGGAAGGGATGCCATCCAGCAGGACCTTGATAAGCTTGAGACGTGAGTCAATGCCAACTTCATTAAGTTCAAGGCCAAGTGCAAGGTCCTATACCTGGATCAGGGCAATATGAAGCACAAATACAGGCTGGGCAGACTGTGGATTCAGAGTAGTCCTGAGGAGAATGACCTGCAGCTGCTGATCGATGAAAAGTTCAACATGAGCCAACAATATGCAAGTGCAGCCCAGGCGGCCAACTGTATCCTGGGCTGCATTAAAAGAAGTGTGGCCAGTAGGTCGAGGGAGGTGATTCTGCCCCTCTACTCACCTCTTGTGAGACCCCACCTGGAGTACTGTATCCAGCTCTGGAGTCCCCTGTACAAGAAGGGCATGGACCTGTTGAAGCATGTCCAGAGGAGGGCCACAAAGATGATCAGAGGGCTGGAACACCTCTCCTATGAAGACAGGCTGAGAGAATTGGGCTTGTTCAGCCTGGAGAAGAGAAGACTCATGGGAGACATTATTGCAGCCTTCCAGTATCTGAAGGGGACCTACAAGAAGGCTGGGGAGGGGCTTTTTTACAAGGGTCTGTAGTGACAGGATGAGGGGTAATGGGTTCAAACAGGGAAGAGGAAAGATTTAGATTAGATGTAAGGAAAATTCCTTCACTCTGAAGGTGGTGAGACACTGGAATGGGTTGTCCAGGGAAGTTGTGGATGCTCCAACACTGTGTTCAAGACCAAGTTGGATGGGGGCCTTGCGCTACCTGGTCTGGTGGGAGGTGTCCTGCCCATGGCAGGGTGGTTGGAACTAAATATCACTAAGATCCCTTCCAACCCAAACCACTCCATGTTTCTACAAGTAAAAAGTAGCATGGTTTAGCTGACACCAGAATTAAAAACTTATGAAATCTTATCTAATTGTGCTGGAAACATTTTTCACTTCTTAAGGCTTGTTCACCTAAGATAATGCCAGTGCCACACCATTCTAGAGCAATGCCTAGCTGTTTTAGGGGAATACAAGCTTGTACAGATTCACTAGCCAACCATCAGGCTTCTCTGATTCTGTTCAAATCAGAGTTACCATTCTCGCTTCCATCCTAGACACTTCTCTTCTACTTACTGGGTAAGATGTACTGCAAGGCAGTCTCTAGTGACTTCACTGAGTCATGCTCATTTAGGTCTATGCCAAACTATCTCTGAACACCACTTTTCTACATAGACTGAAAATAAAGCATGATTGAACTCAGAGAAACACAAGCTAGCACTTCCAGTGAAATTAAGGATGAAAAACAATTTCATTGGAAAGAAAACAGTAGTAATAAAAGGAAGTTTAAAGTGTGAGCAGGGAAAACACATTCAGCTACAGCACGAAACACCAGATCAGGAACAGTCAGTGAAAATTGCCTATGGGTATCAGAGTTTATGGATGGCAAGATTTTTCTCAACCTGGAGTAGTACTCCATGGTGCCTGGAGCACCATGACACATCACTAGTAAGCACAAATTAGTTGAAGAAAAGACAAAGCAAATACTATTGTTAGGTAATAGAAGAAACTGACTTCTGAGAGGAGAATAAATGAGATAAATTCATATAATTTTGCTAAGTGATTACTAAAGAAAAAAGATAAAATACAGTAACTACATACTGTAGGTAGATTCAAGCACAGAAGAAGGAAAGGAATTATTTCAACTGACATAACAGACCATAACGACCTTAAAAAGTAATAGCCAGCATTAAGCAAGGGATAATTTTGGATGCATATTAGAAAATACTTTCTGATCCATTAGACTCTAATATATTCTTCTGAGGAAAGTATTGAAATCCTGGTTATTTGAGAAATTTACCAATTAGACTGGAAGAAGTAACAGACAATATGCTGAAAGGAACAGTACAGCACCTTAAAGAAAACTGAAAAAGTTCTATTGGGTCATCTAATTCACCTGAATTTCCGTGAAAATTAATGTTTGCTCTTTTGCCTTGGTTTAAGCTTTGCTCACCCAGTCACGAAACCTCTTAAATCTCTGGACTCAAAAAATGTCTTTCATTCAGGTAGCAGTGCCTTAAAGCTATTCACGCTAATTAGCCAAGGTCATTTAAATACATTTTGCATGAAGCACCTTAAACTCAGTGTGCCATTTCATACATTTACCAAATTACTAATCAATATGCGATACCACAGCTACTACTGGGCCTTGAGCTACAGATAGAATGCTGCATGAATTCAAATCATGCAAGCTGCTGTCTGCATAAGTGAAATTAAAGTGTATGCAGTGATCATTATTCACAATACAAAAGAAATGAAGAACAGGCCTAAATGCAGTACATACCACAAATCTGTATTTTAAGTAAATCTTAACTGTGTTGTTGGTTTCTTTTTTTCTTTAACAAACCTTGTATTAAACTAGCTTCGATTTCACTTTCCTTCTCCAGCATATTACCTCCACTGTATTGGTAAAGTAATTTATTCCATCCTCTGTGGAGAGCCTGGATCTCATTTGCCAGCATATTTATCTTTCCTGCCACTGCATTGTCATTCATCTGCAATCTCCACAGAATACCAGACCTGTGCAGAATTTCAATTAGGATTGATTCAACTAAATCCAGGCCAGAGAATTGAGGCTGACAGGGTGACCCCCTGAGAATTTAATATGCTGAATCTAAAAATAAAATTTAAAAGGTAAAAATACAAAACAGAAACAGCTGAAGTTTAACACCACAATTCATTAAGTCCTCTATACACTCAGTTTAATCTGCCTCACAATAGGTTTTTTTCAGACTCTTTGTATTGTGTGGGTAAACTGCTTTACAGTAGTTTTGATAACCACAGAAAAGAAATTACCATGAAAATCTCTACTCTTCCTTTGAGGTCTAATCAACTTAAACTCAGACAGCTTGTATAGAACAGAAAAATCATTTCCATAGAGGCTGAGCTACCTTAAGCTTTCTATTCTGTATGTGTATACATTCAAAAATCAGTACAGTGTAGGTATACAGGTAAAACAGCTCTTTTATTTGATACTTGATTTGACAGAGTTCCAGTGGTTTTCACTGCAATTATTGACAGACTTTATCTGCTTGTCAGTTAAATATCCTAAAAATTTCTTAAAGAATTTACTATATAAATAAATTACTAT
Source organism: Eurystomus gularis (assembly GCA_013400335.1). Classification (NCBI taxonomy): domain Eukaryota; kingdom Metazoa; phylum Chordata; class Aves; order Coraciiformes; family Coraciidae; genus Eurystomus; species Eurystomus gularis. Next base: position 49,795 of record VZZY01006845.1, on the reverse strand, counting down.
AATGGTTTTGTGGGTTTAAAGGCAACTAAACCACAGAACAGTAACCTGAGAGGTCTTTTTACCGATGGTATGTCTGATTTTATATTAGCTGCTGTACATAGCATGTAACTTACTTTGATTATACACCAGAAGTGTAAATACTCAGTTTTACTTTGAAGTATTACAGTAGAAAACATAAAGAGTAACAATTCCACATTTGGTTTTTTGTTATTATCAGTAAAGAATTCTCTTGAATACCTCTTCCCTAAAGACTGAATTTTAACCACTGAAAAACATACAGCTATAAACTCCCACCTAATTTAAAGGTAAGATAATAACATACATATGAAACATTTACCAACCATAAAACCAAACACAAGAGTAAAATAATACAAATAGAGTGGGAAAATATCGGCACAAACATATTAATGTTAAATAAAACAAGAGTCAGCTGGAACTGGCCAAAATAATTACAAGAGACATTGATTTGATTGTGCACACATACCACCACAATGAATGTGGCATAAGCAAAGAAATGAATTTATATTTGGGGGGAGAGAGGAGAGTGTTATTATTTTAACTTACCATGACTAAACCAGAAAATATTTCACATATGCCAAATATTTTGTAATCCTTTATCAGTCAGTTTGAAATTTCTCAGTGTGTCACGATTATTATGAATATGAAGCACAACTATCACTAGTTAAAAATTAATATCCATACAGTGTCCAGAATGAACCCACTATAAGGCAGATTTCTTTCTGAAATTTGGTCACAAGATCTACACGTAACTGCAAAGGAGAAACTGCAAAAATACCTTGTTCATTGCATTACTATGCTAGATCTGTAGCTTCAGTCTATAAGCACAGCGTAGGGTAGCAGGGGTACACAAGAAATCATGATTCCATCATCAGTTCTTTCCATTATCCTTCTGAGGTACCCATTTATGACTACAATCAATTAGAATTTTTCTCTGGCACCACATATGTATAGAAATACTACAATAAGCACATTCTAAAGCATAAATATTTTTCTTTGTTCTTTCACTGGGGAGTGGATGAAGTAACATTAGTGTGTTACTACACTACTTATGGGTGTCATTCAGATACAATAAAGAATTGTAAAGTATGACAATGTAATAATAGGAATCAAACTAAATTGAAGAGGCTACAGGGGAATTTCTACAACTTCCTTCATCTAGATTTGATCTTGCTCTTCACTGACCATAAAGCAAACTTTACATCCTCTGGGCATTTATCTGACTAATAATCCTTTCTTCCCCAGCTTATAACCTGAAATTAAGATCCAGTTGTCCTATTCAGAGGTTTGTTTCAGTTAGTAGACGTACCTATTATCTTTAACAAACGTTCGCTATCAAAAGGTCTCTGTATCATGGCACCCTTTATGATACTACAAACCGTAAGAGGGAAGAGCCACTAAGAGACTATCTGGGGAAACTATTTCCCTAGGAGAGTTACTATGTGTTATAGTCAAGAGGAGTAATACACCAAAATACTGAAAGGAAACTACTGCTGGTGAAAATGTCATGTTTCTTGTTCTGTGACATAGCACCAGATCTGAAAAGATCAAGTTTTTATTATCCCACTTGTAGTCAGCTCAGAATCAACCTGACCCAAAGCCCTGTTACTAGAAGTCACACTAGGTACTATCTCATAAACTGCCTAATCATTTGTCTCCATGGAAGACCCAGACATCTAAGTCAGAGGTAACCTTTTGTTCCTCAGATCCTACACTTACCCACCTTTAAAAACAAGTTATTTATTTGACCTACTATAGTTTGTAGATATCACCAATTCTGGAATGTGTATTGAAAAAACACTTGATTCCAAAATTAGTTAATGTAATTTTTAAGTACTGTAGGTGGACTCCTATGAAACACTGATGAGAGGAATATTTCATTTACCTTTTACCTTCATTTGATTTACATACATTTTATTTAACCTACTATAGTGGCTCTGACTGAGCTGATTTTCCCCACAGCAGCCCTCATGGTGCAGTGTTTTGTGCTGGGAGCATGGATGTGTTCGCACAGCACCAAGGCTCTTCCCAACATATCACCCCAGTGGTATGGGGTGGGCAAGATCTTGGAAGGGGACACAACCAGGACAGCTGATATTCCATAGGGATATTCCATACCATACAACATCGGCTCAACTATAAAGCTAGGGAAAAGGAGGGGCCGAGGGGGGGACATTCCTTTGTCCTCCACAGCAACTGCTACACATTTTGGAGCCTGCTTCCCAGGGAGGGGCCAGACATCGCCTGCTGATGGGAAGTAGAGAATAAATCTCTGGTTTTCTTTGCTTCCACGTGCAGATTCCCTTTTCTTGTTTTGTTATCAGTAAATTGCTTCTGTTTTACCCACAAGGGTTTTGTTTTCCTATCTTCTTTTCCTTCCCCTTTTGCTATGCTGAGGAGGGAGAGGAAAAGAAGGGTGTGACAGAGCGTCTTGGTGGGCTCCTGGTGCTTGGCCAAGGTTAACACACCACACCTACTCTTTTTCTATTGTACTTCCTACACCCTTCAAAAGTGTTATTTTAAGAATCAATCACCACGGCTATTTTGTTACAAATACTTAAAGAACTGCATACATCTGTCTTCACTATGTCATCACTTTTCTCTCCTTTTTGATGAGTAATGTATTTTGTTCTTTCAATTTATTTACACAATTTTTCTTATTACTTTTTATTGCTTCAAACTATTTCTTGTGACTTATACTGTTTGATTGGACTATTATTCTTGTTCTATTACCTTACATTCAGATCTTTTCCATTCCTGTATAATTTCCTTTTGTTTTTCTAAGTCCTAGAAGTGATCTGATACAGTCACCTAGATCTTTTACTGTATTGTATATCTATACTTCTCAACAGGGAAGTTCACTGGTATGCTTTTAATAAAGTTGCTTACTGTGATTGACACTTCCACTGTACTCTTTTACCCCTGGATCATGTTCCCAAGAGATATTTTTTCATTTTCAGCGAGTTGAGGGGGGTTTTTTGTTACTTTAGTGACATCACTTTATTTAAAATACTCAGAAATTGCATTCCTATCTTTACAAACTAAAGTAAAGAAGGAAAGACAGAAAAAGTGAGCCTACACCTTTCACTTGCATCTGTACAGACATACCTAGTTCTGATATGTTTCGTTATATTTCTATAACTCTTGCTATTTTAATTAGGCTTTAATAACACCTTATTCACAATAGATGTCATTTATGTAAGTCATTTTTAGATCTTTTTTACACTTATTTTGCTCAGAATGATATTTTCAAAGGTTCATTGACCCAATTTACTTTTCTGGTTGAAACTTGCTTTCTCTATTGCTGAATACCTTTTCCTGCATTAAATATAATCTTTTCAATATAAAGGAAATCCTTCTCTTATTAATGTCCATGACAGTTTTATATTGACTTCAGTGGGCACTGGATTAGGTAGCAGACAGAAGTTATGAACAGATAAGTATGAAACAAATGTAATGACTGGGGCTGTAAAGTTTCCAGCTATTTTGTCTACTAGAAGCTCTTGCTCAATCCTCACTGCAGTAGTCCTATTAATGTACTACTCTTATTTTGACTTTTGATTAGACAGTACACCGATTCCTCCAAATGAGCTGGAGAAACGTTCTGGATTCCATTAATCCAGAATATGCTGAATAATACAGTGATTGCAATACAGTGTTCCTGGACTGTATGTACAACCCAAAGACAGTATTTCTTATTTGAAGCCAGGTAGATAAGCTTTACTTATCTATGATAATATGAAAAAAAAAATGTAGGTGCATTATTCTAGGATGTTCATATTCCCAGTGAGTCATAGAGGGGAGACAGTGAAGCCAGAAATGTTACAGTGAAAGATAGTTAAGGACACAGGACATCTGTTGATAGGAACTAGGCTTCATTACTTCTACAGTTCACTGAATGGATGGGTAGGGATTGCTTTTCTCTGGAGATATATTCAAAAAGTATGAAATAATTGCAGAAATAGCTGTATGATGCCATGGCCCCACCATTCAATCCCTACTCAATACTAAAAGCATCAGATTTTCACCACTCCATGGTTTAGTAAGACTTTATTCCTCACAGAGCGTACTCCCAACCAGATTGTTTCTTTCAGGTGAGCTCTGGAAACAAGATTTTTCTATTATCATGTAGTAGAGTAGGCAGCAATGGGGAAATTAAAAATGTCCAAGACGTTAATTAGACTAGATTATTGGGGGCATATCAGTTATCAGGGCTCCACTACACTTGTCAGTATACTAAGGGAAAAACCATGGACAAACAGGGAAAAAAAATCTAGATTAATGTATTTATATAAAATTATTTGAACTTCTAAAAAGTGGATAGAGTAATACGTGTTTGTTAACAATGCATTTGATGATTCACAGGGAAAAATTATCTCATATATTATTCACAAATATTATTCAAACACATCTAAAACATATCCTGCACAAAAGCTATGATTTCAAGTCTCCAGTGCTGTCTGTAGTACCACATTCATATCTCTGTGAATCCTTACTGCTGCTGCTTCATCCGCTTTTTAGGAGATGACACTTGACAGTCAGATGGGTTTTAATTAGTAAGGCTCCATGGTAATACTATGTTCTGTTAAAAAAAATTAGGATTTGGCCCTGTCTCTTTCAATATTTTAAACTCAGAAAAGTGTTATGCTTAATACATTTCAGACAGTTCAACACATCTTCCATTTGGTTGCTGAAAGAACGTAACTTTTGTTTTCCATGGCAACAACAACAAAGCAGAAAAAACTCTTTCAATAGTGGTCACATACTACTAACAAGAAAACTCGATTTCAAATAGTTTACACTTTTGGCAGAGCGCAAATGCAAAATGCAGATTGTAGACAAATATTTTCATGTTTATTGTTCCCACCTCACTTTATGTGATGCATTTCGACATGGTGATATCTTTTAAATCATTTATGTCCAGGCAAAGATAGCTAGAATTTATGCTGTGTCAAGTATATCCCTTGTAAGCATATATTTTCATGGCTTATGTCAGCTCTAGGTAAAGAGTCACCTTGTTATAGCCATGTGCACACATACATTTTCACTCTGAGGACTGCAGAAACTATTCTTCACATTATTCTGACTTCAAAATGACAGGGAGACCTTTGAGGTTGCAAGGTAAAGTGAGATCATACATAAATTGTCCCATACACACACATAACAACGTTGTCTCAGGTAAAGATGTAGTCTTCCACAAGCTTAAGTGAAACTTGGGGTCCCATTCAAGAGAGCTGAAGTCAACTCCTCTTATAGCTAAAAGTAGTACAATATTGAAACTTCTTATGTCAAAATTTGTCAAACGTGAATCAAACACATCATTCATACATATACATACATATATACACATACGTTGTCCAGAGAATGGTAAACTCTTTGTATCTAAGGAGACAAGACCTCTATTCAAAGGGATTTTCTAACTTTGGTCCTAAAAAACTACATGCATGCCAGTCTTCCCAAACAGGGATAATGCCTTTATATTCTTTGGGATTACTCACCTGCACTCATTTTCATGCAAAATATTTTAGAAGCTAGATAAACCACAGGCAGATGTACCAAACGTGAATAAGCTAGCAGTAAACTTCAGCACAGAGCTGACCCAGCTCTTTTGAACCCCACGGAAGTCAGTGTCGGCTCAACTAAATCCTTCTCCTCCTGAATGTCCAATGTGACAAAATGTTTTAATTCTTTTCCTCATTCTCATTTTAAGAAACTCTCACGGTTATGTGCTTAGGAAGGAAAACAACAAGAAATTGAAGAAGCTGATGAAAATTAATTTTTTTAATGATTGCTTGATCAGAGAGAAGAAAATATATAACTGGCATAATTAATAGTCTTATCTTTTAAAATGTTTAATTAATAGTTGCATATGTTCTTCCTGAATATAGGAAATAAATATTAACAAGGCCCACAACATTCACTTATGATGTGTATGGGTGCAACATCACAAATTTGTCAGGACATACTCCTTTACATCATGTCTGAATTTGTCCCTAGCAATGTAAAATGGTTTTGATGTTCCAAATATCTATGGTAGAAAATACCTCAGGAATGATACTGAGAAGACAAAGATCACAAAAAAGCATAATGCAGAAGGCTCAAACTTTGATAGGAAATGTTGTGAGTTTTTTGCTTTGACTGATTAGATAGCTTCCACATGGATGAAATACATGCTAAGTTATTTACAGATAATTACATCACTGTACTGTTGCTAAAATATTAAGACACCATTGTCCCACAGGAGAAATTGTGACAGACATCGGCATATTAGCTAATGAATAGCTGTGGGGTAATGGAAAAAAAGCTACCAGAAGACCCTGGTATTAGGAAACAGAATGTCTGTAAGTAATCCACACTCAGAGAAAAATGCCACTTTCCTTTTTCCCCCTCCCTCCTACTAATTACGTATAAAACAAATGTTCGACATTTGGTAGATGTTGCTTGAAGGCAATTTTTTTCTGGAAGTAGTCTCTAGGCCTCCCCTCCAATCCCTTTTCATTATAGGAAACTATGACCTAGAAATAGTAAATAATAACCTTCAACCAAAAATGTTTTCAAATACTCAGAAAAGACTGGTCAACCATTTTGGAGAAAAGACGCATCCCTACCAATAGAGGGATAACAGTTCTCATGTGGTTTTTGAGGTTATGGAGGGTTGTTTTTTCACATCACAGAGTGAAACAATGAGAGGAACACTCCTAGGATGCACAGCAGTATAAAAGTATCACAGAATTGAACAGCAAGTCCGCATTTTAAACAAACATTTAAACATTAAAACTAGTTATCAACTGTCAAATTTCACCTTTTATTGAAGTCAGTTAAAAGAATAATACCTGGAATATTTACACTGAAAAAACATTTGGAATTTATTGAAAAGTAAATATTTGCAAAATCTGTTATTTCAACCACTACTCTTTAAGAAAAGAAAAATTTCCTTTAGTCTAGAATTATGGGATTGAACGCAGTTCCAAAGGTACTCTTTAAAATACGTAACTATTTTCACAGGACATGCTGTGGTACCTGGAAGGGGGGAAGGTACATCATTGATAAACTAATCCTCAAACTCTGGCTGTAATTCTGCAGAACTATGTATATTAGTGCTAATCCCAAGAATCTGTATGGCCTCAACCTACAATAAGTTATAGGAATCTATCTTTAAGACACCATATTGTACCAATTGTCCTACCTAATTGTCACCTGCATGTTTGTAGTATTAGCACAAAAACAGTTCATAAAGAGGTCATCTCTTCAGCAGGCAGATTAAGCAGAGTCTCAACCAACAGTAAATCAAATGAGACATAAGCACATCCTTGAAGCGTATGCTTATGTTATTTTCTGAATATAAATTAAACGCTTTAAAAGTTTAAATTTCTGATTTGAGGATATAACTAATATATCCAAAAAAGAATATACCAAAGTATAAATGTGCAATGAGGCTTATAATTGCCCCTGAGAATCAGGTTAAATTACTTATCTAACATGCACCTATTCTTTTGAAAACATCCCTCTAACAAAGCACATTTTTGTGGTATTGAGCTATACTAATGTGAAAGATGTCACCTACTGCTCTGAGTAAAGATTCATAAGTTTGGACTAAATTGTATTATATCATAAAGTTAATACAACTTAGTATGGTGAAACACAGAATAAGTGAAAAAGTAAAATATAGTAGAAGAAAGACATACAACTTCCAATGTGATTCAAATGTTGGGAGTAAAGCATTTCTTAGAGAAGAAAATTTGAGATAGTGGTGCCTTTTAACCCCAGTTCAAAGCCAAACAATATCGCCTTATGTTGCTGGACATGACACATTGCTTTGAAATAGTCTTTATGATGTTGTACTTTGTCTCATGTATGTCATGATAAAACGTGACATGACTGTCAGTTTTGTTAAACCAATAGGAATGAACAAATATTTACATGACTTGAATCTTTTTCTGTTATTGGTTCCTGGTGCATATTAGCCTATTGGCATATCCTTCCATAAGCAGCACAAAAGAGTAGTTCTTGCTTCACGGGGCACTAAAAAAACCAACAAAACTTGTTTGGAAACAATTCTCCTCAAATTCACAACTTGAATATTTTTCCCTTACTTAAGTTTGAAAGAATGATACCATAATTTTTCCCTCAGCTAACAACTGTGATGCATCTTAACAGTTTATGATTTCAGTTGAGCATAAAAGCAGCAAGAACAGATTCATTCTGAAGAAAAAAAAAAAAAAAGATTCTTGCCTGAAAATGTTTTCATACCAGAAACAGCAAGCTATACAGCTAGAATAGTTTCTCATTATAGAGCTAGAATCACTGCAAGTGAGAGTTTGCCCACTAGAGGAAAAGTAACCCTCCTGGCAGCCTTTCTTAACATTGTCTACAAAATGAATGATCCTCTACTTTAGTAAAAATTCCCAGAGAAGACAGAAGTTTTAATGTCTTCCACTCTCTTAAATATATACTAGCAAAGCTTTGTCTCTGCTGTCAGAAAAAAAAAAGTCAGATTATACTATAAACATGCATTAGCTACCTTACTGCAATACCTTACTGCAAGTCCTCAGAGAGGCCAAGCGCTGCAGTTTTAAATGAGAGAAACCAGGGGTGAGAAGAAGTGTTGACATCAGCTATAACACAGAGAAGACTGCAGACGTATGACCTTCACTGTGATTTCACAGTGAGGTGACAACGGCCAGTTACCTTGTCACTTCTCTACCACTTCCACCCCTGTGGAAGAGGGCACACACCATGGGTCACAATCTGAGGCAGGACATGTTTTAAGTGAGACAACCTGCACCATGGGAGACAGGGGTCTGAGACTCATGAGAGTGGGAGAAGCCAGACTATAGCTTGGTACCAAAGCATTTATCCAATATGAGAAGACAGCTATGCCCAGGCCTTGCTTTCCTTCCCCCTCTTGTGAGACTTGCATTAACTCCCTGAAATACAGTTGCTCCCACTGGTTGAAGTTATCACAGTCCAGCTTTTATTTCACTTTCATGAGTGAGAAAGATGCCTAGTTTTGTTCCTGCTGTTTACTTGGAGAATATTAGCTAGCTCAAGCCATCTTCTAGAAGGAAGATTTCCAAGATATATCAAAAACTGGAAACTTATATCCTGCCTGAAAGTTAACTTGTACATTTGAAGAAACTCTCTCCAAAAGTTAGGAGTCAGGGCAGATAGTTCATTTATAGCTTAATGTATGTTCCATTTTCACTGCTCTGAAAACATGACTTGTTATGTGCACACTCCCTATCTTTTCTGTCATGTTCTAACATGTCACTACTACTAAAGTGTCATGCACTGCCACAGACTACTAAAACGGAAAAAGTACACAGTCACCCTGTAAATTTCATTACCACAAATATAGAAGAGGAATAGTCAAATGTATCCTGATTTAGAAAGCGTGGAAGAGGGAAAAAGAATACACAGATATGAATATAAACAGGACTCTTTTCAAGTGAGTACTAAAGTCTAGCCTGAGATTTACTTGTTGGTGCCACCAATAAAAAGGATAATTAATGACATCTGAACTTAAGAGATAAAGGATACTGCCAGATTTTGTTAATTTTCTTGGAATAAGACACAATAATAGACTAGCCTAGCCTGAAGTTTCTGCTGCCTTGAAATTCTTTCCAGTTATAGCTCTGCATGAAAGTACACAAAATCTACAAGCAAAATATATGGGGTGCAATTTGGCTCAAAGAATTATGTCTGGCAGCAATCTTTTTTCTGCAGTTGCACTGATTTATCATAAACATCTTACTCAGGATGCTCATCCAGAGTACTTGATAATTCTTCCTGTATATCAGTAGGTATTGTACAGAATAAGGTACAAGATTTGCTCATAACTTTGGAAGATACTGCATGTGGGATATTAAGGCTTGGTAGCATGGAACCTGCAGGAGTGGTGTCTCCGGGAGGAGGTCAGGAGCTGCCCTGTGCCACTCACAGTCATCTTCAAAAGGGGGAAGTGAGCAGTTGCATGGGAGTTTGTCTGTTAACCAACGCCAACCCACCACATTTAGGAATAAGCCATTACATTGACATTACTTAAAATACAGATACAAAAGTAAGGATTTGAAGTAATGAGAGCAAAGGGGATACAAATCTCCTCCTTTCCAAAGCACAGCTCTCTTGCTCATAATTTGGAAAACTCAAAATGATAACTTATATATATTTAAATAAAGTTAGAGAAGAAAAAAAACTGCAATTTTCTCCCTTTCAGGAATGATAAAACTGTTGCCTTAAAGCTAAAAGAAAATTTCAAATTTCAAACATTTGGTTGTGTTGTTCTCACTTGATTACATCAGCAGAATGTAGATTCTTACTTGAATCAACTAACCTTTTAAAAATAAATAATAATTATTCCTTTAAAAATAGGAAAGGTTTTCTTTTCACATGAGAAAAGGCTTTGTGGGTTAAGAAAAGCACACTGCTACCACTTTTGAATTATTTTATAACAATTATTAAAGTACTATCTAGTTTTTCATGTTTCAAAGGAGCAACATTTAGAAAACATTTTCCCCTTTTCCCACATTCCTCTACTTTTCAACACATTACAGTAGTTATTAAATCAGTATCTCAATTATTCATGTAAAGTCTTGTTTCTAGAAGTGTACCTCCAAGGCAGCTGAAAGGACCTGTTATTTTTATTTGTCATGCTGCTTCTAAAATTCTTACTTATAAACAACAACACAATAAACAACCCCCATCCCGGCAGATAGAAAGGAGCAGCAGCAGGTTCACCTCAGCTATTAATACTTAATTTCCTGAGACGTGTATGCAGACATACAGTCAGTTGCAGATTTCACAAGAGGTAGATGTAACGTGGAAGCAATTCCTCAATTAGCAGTGCAGAGCACATGCAGTGCCAAGTGGTGAGGAAGTGGTTACTGACCACAAACCTGCTCTCCTTCCCACTTTCCCATAGCTGGCTGTATCTGATACCTCCAAAGGTTTGCTTTGGTTCCCTCCAGTAGAGACTACACCACTATAAAGTAAACAATATGCATGGGATGTTTACCCACAGCCAATAAAATTGGACAGCTGTGGACAGTGTATGATGGTTATCACATTGGATAAAGCAGAACAAAATCTTGGGTTTGGCACCTATCTGACCAAAAGGCAACACAAACATGGGTGTATCTCAAAAATTTTTACAAGAAATTTAATCCTAGGAGTGAGATTCAAACTCCACCAAAATTTTTCTAGAAACTAGAATGTATCTATGTGGAAAAAAACCACAAATTATACTTTTCTAATGCTAATGTTTTGTCAAAAATTGTAGCCTAGTTCTATCGGTATAATGAAGAATGAAAATTTGGCTTTTTTCTTTAAAATCTGTATTTGAAAAGAAGATCTCCTACTGATTTTTTTCTTATTAAAAACTTTAATGAGATGGATAGGAGGCTGTCTTGTACTTCATTAACAAGATACTACCCTGATAAAAAAAGAGATACACATTAAAATCTGATTTCTTAAAAAAACCCCACACAATTTTGTATGAGAAAAATTGCTTGAAAATATTAAAGGCTGGGAATGAAAAAACTAGAGTGGTTACTCCCTGTTTTTCAAATGACAAAGCTTGATTCCACTTCATAAGTTCAAGATCATTTCTCACAAATAATATAGTAAATGTTCCATTTTTCTTTCATTATAATCAATAGGAACCATAATCACTTCAAATAAATGATAAGTGACTCTGTCAAATCACATTTGTTTTGATCAGCTGGTATTTTAGGAGATTCCTTGATCCTGACTGTTCTTTTGCAGGCAATAATCTTTTTTAATTTGCACATCACTGCTTTCATACTTGATGGCTTCTTAGTTAATGCTCACTAAAACAGTTAAATCGATTCTGCCATGTTGCTCCAATGCTCCAATGATGACAGTTTATCCTTGTTCTACACACAAGTATTTTGTCTCAATTTTATATATTAGCTGATCATGGGAGCGCTTGCATGGCCCAGACAAGACCAGCTGTTAGGGCAGAAACATGAGTGTGAGCAGAGTAAACAAACTGAGCATCCCAAACTGAGAGGTCATTTCTCAAATACTGATCAAGCTAAAGAACTATCAGCTGGATTAAACCATAACTGGGGAACTTCAAGAAGCCTTTTGAAACAAAGGAGGATTTAGCTTCAAAAGAAGCATGAAGTATGAAAATTTTTAACAGTGGGAAGAGACTGTGGAGCAGGAACTGGAGGAGTGCTGCGGCACAGCTCACAGACACTCTGCAGAGCCAGGTGGAGCAGCCTCCACAGGACACCAGCAGCAGCCAGCACCCAGCTAGAGGAGTGATGGAGCAGGGGCAGCACCCAGTGACTCCCACTCAGGTGTGCCTGGACAGGAGGGGTGTTGGTGGGGAACAGAGAGCAGGAGCATCCACCCGCTCAAGAGCTGGGTGTGCAAGCCAGGGAAGGCACCCACTCCAGAGGGCAGGGGTGCAGGTAGTCCACCCCACTGATGGAGGGAGTCAGGAGGTGATTAGAACTTTTTGGTGTTAGTTTCCAAGGCTGCTTAGAAATTTGTAATGTTTAGTCATGGCTTTCAAGTACCTCGTATTTTCATTTATCTGCTGTATTGCTGACACAACCTGAATATATAGTTCACTGGGTGCTGGTTAATTACATGTCGTTAGTAATCAATAAACCACTTTGATCACTATTCAATTTAAACTGCATGAACTGAGTAGTGATTTCCTGCAACAGCTAGTGTCTTCCTGTCTGTTTTGAACAAGCGAGGAAATGTTGATGGTAACCCAGTAGAATACTGATACTGAAAATTTGGAAAGGTCTTCCATTCAGTATGAAGACCTCATTCATTTTACTTTAACAAGAATACTGAAATACTAATAAGTGTAGCTTTAACATTTCTACTAAAGAGCAGAAGTATAAGGAACTAATTAGATCAGTAATTTTATCATAGATTTTGAAGTACATTAATCCCATTTATAATCCCGCATCTAATCAGGGAATGATCCTCAAAGCTAGTAATTTACAATAAATCCACATCATCAGTGGGACATGCTACAAGTCAGCAGTGTTTGTGCTTGGAGCTTTTTGCTTCAACCAGTGTTCAAATCAACATTCAGAGACTGTTACGGCAACTTACTCAGTCTTCTGAATTATAGAAGTGGCCAATTACTACCATCTTCTTCACACAAGCAGCTATGGATGATGTAGTCTTTGCATGAAGACACTGAATATAGTTTGGAATCAAACTGTGCAGAGAATTGATTTGGCAGCCAAGGAAAAATCAATTAATGATTTAGGTAAATTAGACACTTGTTTATCATTTTCCAATAAAAGTTTACTTCATTTCAATGTTAAATGTAAATAAAGAACTACAGGTTCATAAAACCTGAGATGAAAAGCAGTATCTCACTTAATTTAGGATGCACTGTAAGACATATAATGTTATGTTTGAGACCTGAATTAAAATCTCTTCTCTGTCTAGAGAAAGTGATTCTGACAAGGTGATTTTGGTTAAGTGTTCTCCATATAAACTTGTTCACTGCAACTGCTTAAGTATTAATTGGACCAGACATAAGAGTGTGATTCAGACACTGTAGTATGGATATCAGGAGCCTCACCTAGGGGGTAGAACCCTAAGCTTCATCACTAGAAAACAAATGTTCATTCATGGATATTACCTGAACTGATCTGTTGAGAGTATAGCTGCAAAATATTGCCCCTGTACACAGTTTACAGAGCCTCCACTGTGATGTTTATATACAACTTTATTAACTTCTGTTGTAGGCACTACAAATAGCTGGTATGCCATTTCAATGTATTGAGGTGGTAATATTGTACTGTGAAAAAGAAAGTTTTATTTTTCAAACCTACATTTAAGGGAGTTCTTTGTAAACTGCAATGACAGGCCAGTCATCAGGCTTCAGGCAGTTTGTCATCATCTTTTAAATTTTAACAGAACTGAAAACTAAGTAATTCAAGAAGCTTAATTGCAAAGGCACCAGGTTCAGAACTGTAATCTCTTTCAGTCCCTCAGCTCTGCTAAATTATTAGTGTTTCTGTACAAGAAAAGTGAAATTAATGAAGGCTCTTAAATTCATGAGATACCAATCTCCTTTTATAAATCCACCACTAGCAGAAAAAGTAAATAAAAATGAAGACATTGGAATACTTAAAGAAAATTCTTCTCTATGTAACCTTAGTTATACAGATGTTTAGTCAAATCTGTCACCATGTAAAGTCAGCAAAGTGCAAGCATATTAAAGGAACTACTCAATGTGAAAAAATTTAGCCTAGCTGCCTATTTTTGAAAGATCAGGCTACAGAGTAAGAGAAAATGAACAAAACATAGGATAATTCTAAAAAATGAAATGACAAAATTATGCTGCTGCAGTAAGATGTGCAGTAAAATGAAAATCTGGGGTATGTCAAAGTCTAAAACTATGCCACCAACTCTTATATAAGGATCAAATAATAATGACTGATGAACCAGTCAAGGTCAAAAAGGACATTTTTGCTGCCTGATATTTTCTGATTACCTGATATTGCACTGCTATAATCCTGGAATAAGAAATTAATATACCTTAAGACACACAAAAAAATTACTTTATAAATGAACTGCATGTGAAAACTGGAGACTGAAATGGAAAACTGTTCAGATACATGGTAGATTAATCATATACTAAAGGCCGTGCCAAGGTCAGAAGTCTCCTTACAAAGTACTGAAGTTGTACCTATACAGGTAGGAACAGAGAAACACTATCTTGATGAAGCAGTTCCAGGATTTGCCGTTTCTGGTGAATAACTAAGTATGACCTCAAATTCTGATGTCACAACCAAGGCCTTAACACAAGCCTCTGGTAAATAAGTATGAAACTAGTTAGTAGCCAAAGAGATGAGATTTTACTCACATGGAGCTAGTGAGATAGATACTGGAATATTTTATCCTGTCTGTCATTTTTAAAATCTTGAACAGCTAGGAAGAATTCAGAAGAGACTGAAAAGTATATGTGAGGTTTTTGCAAACTTTACAGAAAAAGACAGTTTGTTCTCTTATCAAACAGATGCTTAGGTGTCCTTCTTAGTTAAAGTTTGTGTAGTATATAGCCACACGGTTGTCTTGTGTCAGAAAGATAGATCAGATGAAGTAAAGCTAGAAGAAGTGAGCCTTTTTATTTCAATAGTAGATATGATTTACCATTAACAAAACCAACAGCATTAAGTATACCTATTAAAGAGTGCAGTAGCATTAATTAAATTTGGAAATCAAGTTTGCATGTTCAAGTTTAGGAAACTAGGCAGAAAGAAAAACTTAACAGGATTGTGCTGATACACAATCGTCATATCTCCGAACCGAAAGGATAAAATTATTTATTTTGTTGGGACCAATCCTACGGTAAAAGTGCTTTGCACTAGAATTTTGCATTTCTAATATAGGTACAAAAGAATTCAACTTTAAGTCTTGTTAAACTCAACATCCCGTTATGGATTAAATGGCAAGCAAACAATTTACCATTAGTCTAATTTAAAAATTCTTAAAGAATAACCAAAATACAACAGACAACTATTACTATTAGTCCAGTTACAGAGATGAGAACCCACTTCAAATACAGAACAAACTGATTTAATAGTTAAAAGTTGTTATCCAGCAAAATCTCCCATTATTTTTTTTTTCCTGGTGTTATCCCCACACTTCCACCACTTCTTTGGTCTTGAAGTCAACAGATTTGGTCAGTTGGGAAAAGGTTTGGAAATCTGGCAGAACTCTGAGGTCTGCAGCAGGAGGAGCATGATGTTAATGACAGAGGCACAGGATGGTGCTATTGATAGTTTTCCTTCCTCCTCACTGCTGTTAACTTCCTGTTACAGCCAATTTTGCTTTCTATGGCACCTTGTACATGTTAGACAGTTACTATTCATCCTTTGTTAACAAAAAAATGGTTCTCTCCAGCTCCTAAATTTATGTTTCTTTTAGTAACTGACCACTGGTGGATATTCTTGAAGGCTGTTTATCAGCCTGTGTCAATAGCCACAAGGTCTCTGCTGTCAACCCAAGCCTTTACACCACCTAGGACTACACTGTAGTCCCTTACACTGCATCATCGTTATACTGCAGAAATAATTCACTCTTACAGAGCACAATTACTTGTTATGCCTACTAGCACCAAAATTATCTATGATAGGAATTATTCCACACAGTTATCTAAAGGTAAATAGAACTGAAACAAACTTGATGACAGCCACCTGGTTAACAATTATTGTTACAACTAAGCAAGCTAAACCACAACTCCAGTCAAGCCCAAACAGATCAGACAAAGCAAGTCTGACAGCTGCCTGGGCTGTTTGCTTAATGCAGAGCTAACGCTCTGATAGTAGGGCTGTCAGTTCTGTATTTACTGGATTACAAGGATACACATAGAATCATAGGAGTTGGAAGGGACCTCTGGAGATCATCTAGTCCAAACCCCCCCTCCTGCCGCCAGAGCAGGATCACCTAGAGCAGGTCACACAGGAACACGTCCAGACAGGTTTTGAAAATCCCCAGAGAAGGAGCCTCCACAACCTCCCTGGGCAGCCTGTTCCAGTGCTCCGCCACCCTCAAAGTAAAGAATTTTCTCCTCATGTTTAAGTGGAGCTTCCTATATTGAAGCTTGTGCCCATTATCTCTTGTCCTGTTACCAGGCACCACCAAAAAAAGACTGGCCCCATCTTCCCGACAGCCACCCCTCAAGTATTTGTATGCATTTCCCTTTTCAATTTCTTCCTGCAGGAAGCAGATTTGTTAGAAGAGTATAAGAGCATTTTGAAGGTCTGAATCAGACACCCAGATCAACAAAACCCAAGTTTATGTAAATCTTTCTAGCTGTAGGCTAGTTCTTTACCTTGGTCCAAGCTCATTCATTTGCTCTTATAACTGTGAGAGTTAATCCTTGACCTTCCTAAACCACTGGAAAACACTACATGCACTGTTGAAGTGAATATTGCCCATGAGTTGCGGGAAAAAAAAAAACCACAAGCTTATCTGAGGTCCTCTTTCCATTGGCCAGTGCTGGAATGACGACAAAACCCCTGACTTGACTAGTCCTTGGCCAATTTTGCTTCTCCAAGGAAAGTCCCATTTTGGTCTGGGATATTGAGTATTCTGACAACAGAATGCTTCTCACAGGATGGGCTCCCACCTGCATAATATCCCTATATGCTTCCTGAAGTCTTGAGATTAAAAGGCAGAAAGGAGTTTTCACCCGTTTCTACTTCCCTGAGGAAACAGCAGATTTTCTACTCTGTAGACAATAAGGAAAGGATCTGGGATTTTGACTTTCAGCTTAAATTCAGACAGGTTAAACCCTCAGTTCCAGTGCAGATACAATATACAATATGAACAAACCATTGAATAGGCCAGGAAAAAGAAAAAAGTTCTGCAAATGCTCTGTTGTTAAGCACTGTCTCTTGGGAACTAGCAGAATCTCACTGCTCTAAAACTTTATTAAGTGAGTTTGCAAGAATATTTGGAAAGTGAATGCAATCAATCAATTGAATCCTGCTTAGGTAAAGATCAGGGCAGAATGTCCTGCAACTAATAGGGCTTTTCCATTACTAACAACATTTTCAAGTGATGAAAAGAGAAACTTGCAGAATCAGAAATTCAATAACCTCCTCCATATGTCTGAACAGAAAAGAACTACAACCAGAAGGGAATTAAAATTCATAGTGTTTCTTGTCTTAACTTCAATATTTGTAACCAGAAAAAGGCATTACAAAACAGGGTACAAAACTTTTCCTACAGGCTGTTCTTGACATCTACAAAGTTTACATGAAACTGTGCAGGATGAGCCAAAAGACTGCAGATCGGTAAGTTCAAGGCAGATGCTAACTTAAGCATAGCAGCCACATATTGCCATACTGAGCCATCTTGCAGAAATGTCTACATGCAGCAGGTTCATTACGGGCAATGATGGAATAAGTATGGCTCTATAAGAAATAATAATAAAAGTAGTTGTGGAGGCTGGGGCTGTCAGCCAGGATGGCATTTGTTACACTAAATAGATAAGGTAGAAAACCATGAAAAAAAAATTTCCTGATTGCACAAAAAGACTGAGCCATAGCCTTTTTAATAGGATGTCAAATAAAGAAAAATTTTAGTTAGGACAAGGACTTTTCACTTCTCTAAAATTTAGGCTAACAAAGAGAACAATTAGTGTACTTTTACCAGTCAATGACAGAATAATACACAAATGCCATTCAACCTCGTTGTTGAAATAGTCTGGGCATGTTTAGCAGAGCTATCTGGTTTGTAAGGTTATCAGTAAAATCTTATCACCTAGATTGCAAACCTTAATTCACATTTTTAAAAATACAGTAAGAATTATCCACAAGTAAACACACTTTACACTCTCATTAAAAAGGATATATTTTAGAAAGCAGCCTCTAATTCAACTCCTCTCAGTCATACATAAACACACACAGGTATATGTATCATAACAAAGGTATATCTTAAGAAGCTACATGTAGCTATTTATCATAAAAAGATACTTTATACATGCTACTAAAGACATTCTAACACTTTATCTGAAGCCATCATTTAAGGTTGGTTATTAAAAAATGAAATAAAATAAACATCATTGTTGTGTTCAAAAACCTTTATTTGATCTAAGGATCATGCCAACATTCTAATTAAACAGTTCTGAAGCTGCTAATAATATCTCATTAAAATGATGATATAAAAGTTGAGTCTGCTGAGGATTAAGATACAGTTGGATTATCTATAACCACATTTTTCTGTCTGTTTGCCAAGGCTTTAGAAAAGATTTTGTAGCGTTCATGAAGCAGGAAAATTTTACTTGACGTTAAACAGATGTCATTGTTTTGTAACAGCACAAAAAGTTCAAGGTAAATGTTTCACAGCAATCACTTCCTTGATAACACTGATAAAAAAAAACTTACTATATCTAAGAAGAATTAGTAACATTTTCAAAACACTCAATCTTATCAGAATCCTTGGGTTTTGCTCAGCTGTCTTTGAAGCAATAAATTCTCTCAATTTCCTCAATTGAGGTTTTTGGAAGATCATTAACAAGTTCTAATTTAAACAAAACTATTTCCTTTTTAAAAAGTGTCAGTAAAGCAAGGAACCTGCATCCCCACAGATTTTTCAGGTGGCTTCCATCTCATTCTGTCCTTATTCTGGACATTTCAGGGCCTAGATCAGATACACTGTTTTCAGCTATGCTAGTATAAACATGGAACAGGTTTATAGTGCTTTTTGAACACTTAAAAGTGTTTTTGCAAATCCTTGCAAAGCCAACCAAACTGCACCAATTTGGATAACCTTAGCATATACCTCAAAGTAATCCACAAATAAAGACTCAGCTGATTAGAAGTACTGGCTATTCATGGCCAATTTTGTGGGTTTTTAAAAATACTCAGTTTGGTATGTATTTTTATTCTGATCTGAATTTCCAAACAAATCCAACCCTTTCCAAGTAAGTCACAAGTCAGTAACAGAGTATACATGTTTAAATATAACTTTAAGTGCTTATAGGGGCCAATAGTTGTTTAAGTTCCTTCACACATCAGTTAAATCACAGGTGAGTTAAATAGAGCATAGCTCTATTATACAAGCTGGAGAAAGCATTCAATGTCTGTCACCTTTGATATAAAGCATCAGAAATGCCCTTCAAAAATCAGTGCATTCTCAGGCTGACAATTGGCTGAAACAGTTCTTAAAATCAGAAAGAAGTGCTTTATTTCACAGTAAAGGGGACATAAATCCTAGTGTCTTGAACTTTTAACTGCTTCCTTTTAATAACCTCCTTCACTACTCTCTAGTCAGTTCTTAAACGAACTGAGAAAAAATAATGCCAGCCTCAGCCCTTTAAATTAGAGCTGTGGTTTAAGAATTGTTTTCCTTTAACCCTGAAATGCAGTCTACCTAATTATTGTCATCACTGTGCTTTTTCCATTAAAAGAAAATATTGACCTTTCCTGTAGCCAACACTGGAGGAGCTTGGGAGCCTGTACTGGCAGTTCTGCAGCACCTAACATTCAAAGAACAACAGGTTAGAATTCACTGAGAGAGGAAAAAAAGAGAGAGCAAAACTAAACATGAAAAGCAGAGATCTGCCCCAAGTCTTGACAATGCTGTATTCACACTGATGTGGGAGACCCAGCCACAGGTGATAGAAGCTAACCTCAGCCCCCAGTAGTACCTGGTTTATAATAGGGGTGATGCCCTCAATCTCTGAGGAAGGGATTTGTGTGGTATCACTTACAAGCACTCTCTGGAAGCAAGTGTACAGTACTGCTCTGGTCTTAAAGAAAAACCAAGAACTCCTGCAAAGGTAAGACTAACTTGAACAATCCAGTTAAATGGACGTAAGAATAGGAAGCAGGATTAAGAGAGGATGGTGGCTCAAAATGCAGTGGTCTGGAAATGAATGATGCTAAGATCAGTGAAATGCTCCATGCTTTGAAAAGAACCTTGCCCAGATACCCCTTCTAAACTTCCCCTGTTCTCAGAAACATCACTGTCAGGAAAAACAAATAGAGACAGCAACACTTTAAAACATGCTTTTCTGTTTCATTTCTTTTAATGCTGCCTATGCTCTGCTGGAGGCTTTTTCTAAATCAAGCTCACAGAGGAGAAAAACAGATATTAATTTAGCTAAAGCAATTCTTACATCTTCTTCCTTTCAAAACAGAGGAGTTTTAGGAATTTCATTAGAATAAATGATCTTTCTGTGCCAACAGCCTCCAAATTTTTTATTTGGCTACTTTTCACTCTGTGGTGGGCTCTTACCCACTGGAGTATCTGCAGAAAATAAATAACCTAATGGTGAGAATATTAGCAGACTTAGTTATCCAGTGATAAATTCCAGTACTTATGGGTTTGAATGTTTCACAGAAGCAGGATAAACAGATACAAATGATACAAAGCTACAGAAGCAGTGCCACTGAAAATATCCTCGCCTACATTTGCCTGCTGTTTTTACATTAAATCAGTTCTTTTGTTCACACCCTGACCAACAAATATCTGTACAGTCACAAAGAAAGATGTGATATTTCACACTATGGGAAAAGGAATGAGCAGGATATACTAGAACATAGTCTAAGCTAATGTTGATGCCAATGGTTTTCTATAATGAAATCTACAAAGCAGTCATGAAACCTAGGGGACAATTTACAACACAGAACAACTTCTTCATGTGATGTAAATCACTCTAGCCTCAGAGACACCAGAGGTTTCAGATAGTTTTGCACCAGTTTAGCTGAGAGAGCTTATTCCAACAGAGTTTATTTTGCGAGCTTACTCTGATACAGCTGAATTCTTACAGAGGGTAGGAAAATACCACTGGACTGAAAGCCTGACCAGCTCTGTTCTGGTTAAGTTAGTGTGTGGTCAAAGACAGGACATACAGAAATACCTTGAAGTTTTAACAATCTACAATAAATTCCACAACTCCTAATATTTTTACAGAGTGTCAAAGTAGAAAAACCGCAAATCCTTTTTAGCAATTTTTATGATAAAAAAGAGCAGCTCCATTGTTAATTACAGTACAAACCCTGGGTCAAATGAGGCACCGAGCTGTCCTGTTTATTCCACATCTATTCCTGGTTTTCATACTTACCCTATTAATGTTGTTTTTTTAAGATTAAGGCAAAATTCTTTTTTAAAAGTAACAATATAGTCAATCCTTATATTCAGCGCTTGTCTTCTTTTCAATCTCATAACCTCTAATCCATTTTTACTATCTTCACCAGTTATGCTTGCTTTACTTCAGGACAGGCTTTAATTAAATACTCACAATATTTGCTGTAAAAGTATTCCATAATTTCTGTGGTGGCTGAAATAAGATCATAGTCATCCAACCTGTACTTCAGTGAAATGTTTAATTATCTCTCTACAAAACAGGTGAAATCATAAAGCATACCTTCCAAAGGAGATAACAAGCTTTAATTCAGGATGTTTACAACCAACGGGAATCATATTAACTGCAGATGTTAATTTACCATAATAAGACAGATCTACTGCTAACTACTCCTTTTAAAAAGAAAAACATTTGAAATAATTATTTTAACTGCAGGTGTTGGTAATGGCTCAGCAGGAACAAAAGTATTTAAAACCCATCCTGTCTTTTGGCTGTGTTTACGATGACAGCTTTATGCATTCTAACAATAGATAAAACATTACTAAAAGCAGTTTATGTACTTGTCAACAGCAGAAAGGCATCATTTGGGGGCCACAGTCCTGCAGTATGTTCACTGTTCTGACTCAAAAGTCTTACAGCTGTTCTGATTGAAATGACCATAATGAAATCCAATGGACAGACAAAACCTTTTTCCTTTTCTAGCTCTTTATATTATCCACTCATTTACCCTTTGTTCTGAAATTAAAAATTATAAATTATAACTCATTTTTTATGCTGGGATTTCGTTTTGGTTTCATTCTGGCTAACATGAAAATGAATTTGGTAGGCTCATGCTTCTCCCACTTGAATGTTAGCTGAAAATGCACAGAACCACTTGGTCCACATCATTACAACCAAAAGTTTCTTCTGAGGAGAGACAACAAATGGGTTTGGGGCTTTTTTCCCCAATTTGCAAGTATTATCAGAAAAACTATATGAACCTGTAATAACATTCTTGAAATTATCTGCTATAGAACGTTTACCATTGGTAATAAGGATTAATTGTGATATGAAACAGTTTTTTTAAATCTGGAAGATGTTTTCAATTAGAAAACATTTCTGTACAGTCTCATATTGTCATATCAGTCAAAGTTGCAATCTATCACTACTTAGCCATTACATCCCAATGATGAAAGGATGCTTATAAATCTAAATTTAAACACTCAAGACTAGGAAACATACTGTCAATATTAGTTGCATGTTGCCTTACTTTATCTTCCCAAGAAAATTGATTATTCCTTAAAGTAAGACCCAAGATTCAAGAACCGTGCAATAATTATGTACAAGTTTGAGATTAAAAGCAATTTTTCTTTATCAGATCACTCTTGATTATGACAGTCTTCAGAAAATTGGGCTGATAATTGCTTATATGTGTATATCACTTCTGAGAAGGTATGTAGTTTATCTGAGTGTACTGTAAACCATGATTAAAAGTGGCCACAAGAGAACAAACTGAAATCAACAACTTTAATGCAAGAACTATCTAAACTGAGGAAATTCTGCATGAACTAGAAGATACAAAGACAGCTCAAGCCAACTAATGGATACACTGTGATGCTGACAGAGTTGTACCAGTTAAAGACTAGCCTCTGATAATATAATTTATCAGCTATCAAAAAGAGAAGTTCAAAAGTATAATCTCATTCTAAACAATGTTGAAAACTGACCAAAGAATTCCATGTGAAAAGATCTATATAGAAAAAGTTTGGTTTTTCTACCTCTTGTTAAAGAAACACGATCTTAAAGAATTCTTCTCATATGCCTTTCCTCCCTTTCTTTGTGTACTTGGTCTGTCCTCTTTCTGTGCTCTTTTAGTCCCAAAGTAACAAATATAATGGATTTAAATGGAAAAAATGCTGTAATTTTGAGAACTCAGGGTATTACTTGTGTTTCTGATTCTTCAATGCTAGGTCTGCCATAGCCACCAGCAATCCAAAGTACTTTTAATGTATAAAACTCTCAAGTCTTGTTTAAATTTGAGGATTTCTGGTGTTAGGACTGATTCATATTTAACTTCCTTTGACTGCTCATAGATATAAAATTATTTGATACCTGCAGGCATTCAAATTTCACATGTCAGTTTGGACTTTAGCAGATGAATAGTACGCATCATAGATAGCAATCTTAAGAAAATATTTAAGTAGTAAGAACAATGGACTTAAAATGCACTGGTACATGCATTCTTCCCTTATATCTGCATAACATGTATTTTAAATTAGAAAATCAAAATTCCATTAGTAATATTTATATCCCTAAGCTAGCACTTGAAAAAAATCAACCCATGTCTTCCGTTTTACACCTGAGCATCAACAGTGACAACAAATTAGATCTTTATTTGAAAACCCAAAGGTTAAGCAAATCTGTGGTTTATTTTTCTCCAGATTTATTGGTCTACAATGCAAGACAGTACCAAAGTTACTGAGTAGCTAGGAGTACTCAGAATATATGAGCTGGCAGAACAGAATAGGTGAGAATACCCTCTACTGAGCTATTTTTTGGCAACAACAACAACATAAACCACTCTTTTCTTCAGGAAATATAAACCAGCCATTCCCTTCACATTTTACTGCCTAAAATCTGACTTTGACCTGTATCTCTTCTACAGTATGCTTTTGTTCTTTATTTAAAAGTACATGAAAGCAGAAGTAATTTCCAATCCTGGTTAAACAAAACTCACATTAAAATGAATGTGATACGCTGTGCATTGGATATGCTTTTGGATTATTATTCTCACAGTTTATTGAAGTGGCTCAAAGAGAAATTAATCAGGTACTAACATTGCTATGGTAGTCAAATCAATAATTTCGCTTGCTTTTCAGAAAGTCAAATTTAAACAGAATAAATAAAGATTGTTGGAGTCCACTGTATTCTGCAGCCCCGGTGGAACCTCCTGTTCTCTCTTTTTCATCATTATTGAAAAACAGGTATAATTTCTGCACTGTTTTCACATAATGTAGGACATTCATCCCCCCTTCAGTGGTCCTGTGTGTACTATTCTGTTTGCCTAATTCAACTCATTGATCGCTTGGGAAAAAGTGGAATGATACAGTAATCAGAATCACTGCTACCTCCTGCTAACCTGGATGCATTCCTAAATAGCTCCCATAATGGGCTTCAATCACATCTTGCATCCCAAGTGCTGATAGCCTAGTCTCTTAACAGGTGGACACATCTGTTCTACTCTGCCAAATTCAACTTATGGTGATTGTGCTTTGAAATATTTGCATAGTTTGTTCCAAATACTATGCACATCTATTCAGATCTAATATTACCTTGAAGTTATGGCTTAGTTTACTAAAAGGAGACATTTGTAAATTTTTCAATGGTTATACAAATATATGTTTTAAAATATCTTTATAAATAAAGACCTTTAACAACCTTTGATTTTGTTTTAGGTCATCTCTTTTATTTTAAGAAACTAGTAAGTACAGATAGAGATGACCAACAAATATAGTCACCTGCTAGCAAACAAAAATCACTCAGCATATAGAATCATAGACTCATTTTGGTTGGAAGATATCTTTAAGATCATCAAGTCCAACCATTAAGCTAGCACCACCAATCATATGAGATGGTTCATACTGTAAACAGAATTGCTAGTATCCATTAATATTGTGACTGGTAGAAGCATAATTTTTAAAAAGTTATACCTAAGAAAATGAAAAAGCAGTTGACCCATATATTCTAATCTTTTCAGAAATCATGACAGGTAAAGAAACATGGCTAGATATAAAAATGTGGGATAGACAGGAATACAATAGAACCAGTAGAGAAAATGAAGAGGAACTAAGAGGACCACGATGGTCTTGAGTGAGAACTGACTTTTCTTTGTAGAAATATTTTGAGAGGTTTAGCTGCATTTACTGGAATTTTTTAATAATAACTTGGGAGGACTCAACATTAGAGCAGTCATTTGGTAATTCCATACTTCTTCCCATTTAAAGACACCAAAGCCAGTTTCTGAGAAGTGTGAAGAGTCTGTGAAAACTCATTTCTGTAGGCTTTATCAGGCTGCTGCTTGAAGTTTATTAAGGGCACAAGTGTGATTCATCAAGACAGCTCTTACAGGTCCATATTTTGGAGATCAGATAGAATTACATCCACAGAACAATTCAGTTGTTTATCAACCTCACAGTTTAGGTGCACAAATAAAGAACTGAATACCTGAAAAACAGGATTGTTGCTCTGGTCTGAAGGCACTTAAAGTCTCTGGGCACTTAACTCTTCAGCAGTGAAACTGTATTTGTCCAAGACTACCTTCATTTTGACAAGGTTGGGTGTCAGCTACTTAAAGTCTATTTGACTCTGCAAATTATATGTCTATTCGACTCTGCAAATAAAACTTTTCTCCATTTATCTTATTAGAATGGCCTCATCTAAATAAGTCTAGTAGATTGTGTCTGGCATAAAATGCTGTATGTTTTAGGCAGCTCGCTTTCACAAAAGATTCTGAAGATTTATCCAAAATTATTTCCCAGACTTGAGGGGCAGAGAGTCAATTTATCTTGTTGAGATAATGCATGAAGTAATGATAATTACATACCTACAACATTATTATACAACGATGTGTATAGTTATATAATATTAACCACCACAGATAAATGTGTTGCACTGAAGGAAAATAGCAAGCATGCATCAGTATGACTTCTTATGCAAGGTGCAAGGACTCTCACCTGGAAAGAACTACATCCAGGTACTGACCTGTGCTTCAATGCATATGTGAACTTTATTCTCCACATAACATGAAACAGATGTAGGGTTTTTTCTCCATAAGTTGAGTGGTCTCAACTTGATATCACAAATTTATGCTGGTGGTTTGCCTCTGCTCTTTCTAATTATTCTACACAAGGTGAAACAGCTTCAACAGAACAGTATTCAAAGGTACTCTTGTGATGAATGCACCAGAAGTATGAGCTGGAACCCTGTTACACTAGGAGAGACTTCACATTATATTTATCACCTCTTAAGTGTTATGTAGTAGGCATTGCCCAGGAGGAAGGCAGGCAAAATTTCTGGAGGACTGAGAAGGCTGGTATCACTCTTTATGATAATAAAGAGCTCTCAAATACACCTTCAAGAGCCACAGCACATAGTGGTAGATTTCAGACCAAAGGAGAAAACCTGAAATCTCTTTACATCTAGAGATGTGCAAGACTGCTCACTCTCACAGCCGTTTCCTAAGTACTCAGCAAGCTGGCTTTCCTCTTAGGCAATTCATAAAACCATGTGTTTTATACAGTCAAATACCTTATTCAGGTAGACCTGATGCAGTAGCAAAGTGCTAGAAAAGTTCAGGAATAACACTGAGATCTTGCAGTCCTGTTGGCAAGAGTCATTTTCAGCCAGTTTAATGACAAATTTCACTAATCAAATAATAAAGCATTTTAATCTTTGAAGTATGTCAGAATCTATACATTTAAATCTTGTGTTTCTTTAAAGCTAGAAATATCTCCTTGTTAAATCTCAGTGTTAGAAAACAAATTATTTTTTATAGGATCAGTGCCTTCTGATGTAGCTGAGTTCCAATTCTACTTCCAGTTCTGAATTAGTGAACTTTTGTACATAGAAATGAAGTTAAAGGTCTTCCTAACCTAACTTGTAAATCAAACTATCTGAAAAACATACCAGGCCCCCCCCAAAAAAGCAAAAGGTTCACAATTTTTGATTTACAGTAAAATCAGTGTCTGGGAACAACTACTTTTCATGGACCATGAGAACTGACTCCTAGTGTGGTCAATATTCAGAAAGGATGGATTTTATTTAAAGTGCAATAAAGCAACACTTAGTGCTCTCTCAAATTCTGAGAAGAGTTAAAAGTAGAATTCCAGGTAATTTTCTTACTTTAAGTTAACTAGAAATCTTGGGGGAGTGAGAGGAGAACAGAAGGTTGATGGAAATAATTTTCTTTTTACTAGATTTGAGAATATTTGGCTTGTTTTTTGCCAAAATCATCATGGTTTCTTAAGAACTTTTGGTATTCAGAACACTTTGGTCTATTTAGAAAGGCTTGTATAAATTCAACACTTTCCTGTAAATACCCAGAAGTTGTCTAATGATTGGTTCACACAAACAGCTAGACAACTAGCCTAAAATCATCTACAGCATTCTCTTCAAGCCACATGGGCTTTTATCTGCTACTTCAGCCAAGTTAATTCATTACACTATCTACTTTAAAGAATTACCTACACTCTACTATCTACATTCCAGAATTATAATTTTCTAATGAAAATAGAGCCAAATGGATGTCTGCATACATAGAAGGAATCATGGATGGGCTGCCCTATTAGCACAAGAGCCCCTAGAAAGTTGTCTGGCTGAACCAGTTGGTTCCTTCTAGTGGCTGCAAAGGTGTGCCTGACTTCCTCACAATTAGATGGTTTCTCGTGCCCATGCAAGGATCAATCTTACACCCAGGCAGCTGTTTACTCCCATGTTGTATTTTGGCTGCTTGAAACCTTTTCTCAATCTCAAAGTGAGAATTCCATGCATTTACATACATATAATGTAAGGAAATCACAATAACATGTTATGACCTATTTCATTATATATTGCATGGAGAAAATCCACCCTTTAAAAATGAAAGCTTTTTAAAAATTGAATGCCATTTGAAAAAAAACATTCTGAAGAAGGAACTTTAAAGAAAAGAAATAAAACAATTAAGAAAATTAAACCTATGAATCAAAGACTTTTCATTCTAGGTCTAAAAAGACGTATATAAAGCATGCTTTAGTACAAGTGAAAAGAAAATATAACAGAAGAATTCCCTCCCAAAGTTCCAATCTCATTTTGCCCACAAGCCTTTCTGCTTAGAAAGACATATATATTAATAATTATGACTGGAGAGAGTTACAGGAGCATTCACATATTCCAGGTTTGTCCTAGATGTCTCTCAGTATGTCCTATGATATGAACGAAACACTACAAAGATTATTTGAGAAAGTTCCTGAGGAATATGACATAAATATAGCATGTATTTAAATTTTCCTTTTTTAGTGCATAGCATATGTTGTTTTTATATATACATACACAATTATATACATTAACATACAACACACTAACATTATACTTACATCTTTGATCTTTGGCTAGGTGGAAACACACCTTTAATGCGCAATAATATATTTTAAAGGCTCCAAATTCCCAGGGTCCCAATTTTACATTTCAAAGGAAAGAAAGAAATCAGGTTTCAGACAAAGACTTTATCTTCTGTGAAAAGTATTTCCAATTACTGTTTTAAGATATTATTTAAAATTAGAGCTGTGAAAATCCAGTGCGCATCCACTATCACAGACCATTATTTAACAGTGATACGTATCACTATCTAATTCATATTTTAATTAAAATTAAAGACCTTTAATTGAAAACTTAAATGTCAAACTGTTACTTGATAGTGATAGCATAATTTGTTATAAGAAAAAAAGAGGGGGCCAGAAAGGGGGGGCAAGATCTTTCAAGTTTCAGAAACTGAACTGAATCCTCCTCTCTACATGGTTCATCTGTATCCAAGGATTTTCCAATATGAACTAAACTTGTTCACTCTTCCTGCTGAAATCATGCCAAAGATTAGAGGGTATGTTTCCAGACATATAAAAGAAAAAATGCAGTTAAAATTGGTCTTACATCCGGTTTATAGATAAAACAAAACCTTTTCTCTATACGTACTCTTACACACATACCTGCCATCACAGATACTAAATACATTCAGTAAGGGTTAAATGATTCCTCCCTCTTCTAAAAAAAAATTCTACTTTTTATGGAGACAAACTCTGCTGGAGACAATCCACACAGCTGCATTAATTCAAGTTTCCCACCATATTTTATCTCTCTAGCTTAATATCAAGAACACTGAACTCCCACTGACATCTCTGGCATAGAATATGTGATACACACGAAATGGTTATGAAGGCTAGAAGAAAGTCCACAGCTTCCCTATATGCTCTCCAAACCCAACAGAAGCCTCTGCTTTATCCACTGCCTTTTGCTTTGCCTGTCAAGGTCAAATGTCCACTGTGCCTTAAATTCCCAAGAAATGTCTCCAGTGGCGCACAAAGCCTGCACCTCAGCAGCTCTGGAACCACCACACTTTCCCCACCATGATTTCTTTCCTCTTTGTTAACACCTTTGTTACAGGACCTGCTGCAGCCTGAAATAACAAACCGAGAGAACTAGGTAACCAACCTCTTTTGCAAAGAGTTTTCCACAAGAACTTTAGATGAAAGTAAAAATTGAAGGGAATTTACCTTCTGATGCAAGCAATTATGAGTCTAATTTGCCTTTCCAGGCTTAAAATTTTGTAATTCCATTGAATTAATTGGAATGATGCTGAACTAAAATTGGACTAGGGATGTTTGTATCTGTTTCCTCAGTAGCAGTAAAAGGAGTCAGGTGATTATCATCCAGTTTCAGCTACTTGAAAGAGGGAGAAAGACAAAGTATTTAGAATAGACTCATGATGCTGGAATAAAACTGTAAGAAGTTCAGATTTAAGGGGAAATATTATGAATATGATAATTTTACTGTGGCATACTGTACCAAGGGAAATTAAATTTTATCCTCTGAGACTTTCTGGCCAGAACTGTTAAACTGGCTTCACATGTCCATTGCTGAAGATCAAGTTTTTAAGACATTCAGTAGCACATTTCTTGGATGGGATTAGAAGGGCTTGATTATCTTTCTTACACTGGAGTTGTTCTTCATACTTGTCCCATGAATGGCTTTTGATAATACATTAAGAAAAAGGTTCACTGTCATCTGCAGGCACTTTTTAAAATTCAGACTAAGACTAGTGAAGATTAAGATGGTTTTGACTTTTCAGTACCAGAATACTGTTTTCCAGTTCTGAATCCCTAGATATTTGTCTTCTATCCAGCTGGAAACTAGAAGACAAGAGAACAGAACTGGAAGGGTTAGCTGGCCGCTGCTTACTCACACACATCTTCAGACCTTAGATGTCAAACACAGCAGGGAATAACCTTGGATCAGCAGAAACCTAAACTGGCACATTGTGCTGTATCTTTTCTATCTTTACTGTCTTAAAATCTTGGAAGCTATTTGCTAATTTAATTTGTTGTGATTAATACATTGTTCCAGTGTTTCCTGCTGTTAGTCTACAGGAGAATTTAGTTATAATGATGGCTAAACTCAACAGCAAATTGTAACAACAGGAATTATAGCACCATTATGCAGAAATGTCTAGCAAATTATGCAATTGTATCTACCACAATATACATCTCAAATATATTAAACATCTCTCTGTTTCTTTGAAACTGCTAGCCTGGGTGTCAGCCAACATGTAAAATTCACAAAGGCAATTTATTTTTTTTTTAACCCTATGGGATTTTCAGAAGACTTAACTGAAGCTTTAGGTCTGTATTGGCTCTGTTGATAGAAAAATTGTATTTACTTACAAAACCTGGATGCTTATTGTGGGTTATAAGTAACATCCTAAATGACTCAAATGTCTTAGAAATCAGTACTAACAAGCATACATTCTAAAGTCATTTACAAACATTAAAATGTCAGGTTAGGAAATCTGAAGGCATCCACAAAGTGAGCAGAAGTAGTAAATGCTCATCAGACACTGAAAGGCACAAACAGGGGTATTTTTGCTTTAACAAAACCTTCACCAGAAATGCACATGAATGCAAAAAGGTAAGAAAAAAGGAGTTTGTGACTGATTTGAGAACCCTGCAAACATTTTATAGTGTTCTAAATTTGCCAAGCAAGTGACGCATGTTGCAAATAGCAAGAGACAAACTTCAAAAGCTTTTCCAGCCTTCTGCATGCAAAGCAACCAAGTCTTTAATCAACTCCCTTCTCCCCACTTTCCCAAATTCTCGTATCCTAAACTATTTCACACTTTACTAATCCCTACAGCTTGAATTCCCTGGACCTTTTTTCAACCTTAAGTTCCTTCCACCGCCCTGTTTCCCTGCCAGCTCCAGAACTCCTTTCATCTCTTCTAATATTCTTACTATAGGTCTTTAGCAGAATCTGCAATGACACTTTATAGGCTCAAAGTGGCAGCTGTTAAACTCTATTGGGTTTTCCAATTGCCATCCTCAAAATGCACTACCTGTCCCAGAGCACGAGAGAGAATGCCTGGAGGAAGAAAGACTGGGTGCCTTCTTTCAATCAGATTCCCCTCTTCTACTTCGTGTTTTATAACCATCTACTGGCAGAAGCTCAAAACACTGTTCTGAGACTTCTCCCTGGATCCTCCAGAGCTCTCAGCTATGTGAATTGGTTGGGAAACCATCAACTGCATATCATCTACATCACTCATTGTTCTTCTGCTGCCTGCATGTATTGCGGACACAAGCAACGTCACCTTCCAGAACAACAACACAAAATTGGATGTTGATTGTATCTAACATTAGTGAGGACCAGTTCTTTTCAAAACACAGCAGAATTAAATTCATACAACCATATACCATACACCACAACCTGCACTCTGCCCCCCAAAGTTTTCCAGATTTCCAGTGCATGTTTGATCACCTGTGGAACAAGACTTGACTGCTCTGTGGTCTCTTCCTCCAATCTAATCTTTAACTATTACCAGCCACATAGAAAGAGGTGTGCGCAGAGAAGCAAAAATAAGAAAAAAAATGGTGTATGTTGTTTGTGGGATGGGACACTGATTGCTGAAAGGAGATATATAAAGAACAGGTTAAGTTGTAAGTATAAAGATAGCTTGAATATCTTGGGTTTATGGGTTTGAACCAGACACACATACTTGAGTAGCTACTCAAATCATATGTTTCAACAAAATGGTCTGTGTTTCAGCATTGTATATATTTTATTTCAACCACATTTCAGGCAGCTTTTCACTGTGAGGATCAAGGTGGGTTACTAATTTCAGCTCACTTCCGTGGTGGCATTTTGACACAGTGTTCTTGTGCTTGCATCAGCTAGAAAATAACAAGTCCAACAGATCTATCCATCTAGATAGTTTCACAGGTTTAAATTCCAACTATTTCTTCACAAATGCATTCTGATGCACCAGCTGATTTTATTCATTTCTTCACCAAGTCACATACTAGTACAATCTCCAAGGACTCATTATGGGCTCTTGTGTGCATACGTCTGCACTCAAAACCAAACACATTTTCTTAAAGAGATGCCATGCTTCTACAGTCTCCTGCAGAGACAATTATAAACTACCATAATTTGTTTTAACAATTGTAATTTCTAATTTAGATTATAACTATTATAATTTATTGTAAATATTATAACAGACAATTCAAACTCCTGAACTGACAAAGATTCTGTTGCCTGAATTCATGAATTAAGACTAGTCATTAGGAATAAACCTTAAGAGATATGGAGTTTTGTCTACCTGTCTTCTAAAGAACTCTAACTCTGGAAACAGGGCTTGACAACAGCCATACAAGCATAGCATGCTCATTTCAAGAAACTTCATTTGAATCTGTATACAGCATGTGCTAGATACACTTTATAGCCTATCTATGGCTATAAAGATTTGATTCATGTCCCAGAGTTCTTGCTCTCACCTGAAGACATGATGAATTGAGTGGGGAGAATGCAGAACAAAGAAAATTTGTCTTTTACAGAATAGCAACCATAGACTTAGCAACATGAATAAAGGATAATATTTATTACACATTTGGAAGATGTATTTTGAAATGAAATCCACATGACTCGACATGAAAATAACTCCTAATATGCTAACCTGTAAGTTGAATTAAAATTGAAACTTATGTAATGTCTTGATTAGATGAGAGACTTATCAAAATTCTAATCCTCTGTTTTTTCTTGACTGTTGCTGGATTATTAGGTTTTTTCCAAATGAGAGGTTATGTAATTATTGTACATGTCTTTTCATTGCTCCTTTGAGATTTCCTGAATATGAATAAATTTAAAATTTCACATCATTGACATTATTTCTGAAGAATCATATCAGCTCTTCAGTCATTTAAAAAAGACAAATGACAATTCAAAATTACAAAACTGAGCATTTAAACTGCATTATTTTATATTCTAAACAGAGGAAAATAAATACATTTTGTGAAGTAAGAAAAACAGTCTCATTAGTTTGATGAATCTAGTACTTCTGAAGACCTCTTACAGATTTATAGACAGGAAAATAAAAGAATATTAAAGACACAACAAGACAGCATAACTTTATACAGTGTTGAAAGGTAAAGGCCTTCAAGCTGGTGCAGGTAAGATCACAATCTGTAATATTTTCAAGGCTTTCAAAGTGAATGAAGGAAAGGAATTAATTTATATAGCTGGAAATAATAATTCTCCCTACTGAAGGAATCACTGGATTAAATTCTATGGTTTGACTCATGAGCTCAGACTAAAGTATTATCATAACGCCTTTCTGGCCTTAAGCCTGTAAATCATACCACCCAAGAATGGCAGTGCAAAGAGACAATTATACCTAATGAAAATATGGTCTGAGATATTTTAAGAAATAATTTAACAGTAAGTCTGTGTATCCATGCTGTCAATGATCTCTAGCTTCCATCCTCACCTCCATGCTTCCACTTCCTCATGAAGAAAAGAGAAGTATCCAAAAATAAATACTACTGTCATTCCACACAGGGGAAAAATAGAATCTGATGATGTCCTAAGAACTATAAATAATTACAGCAACTCCATTTTGCACCATAGAGAGATTTGCTACGTTACAGGCACCTTGTTATATCTCTGCTACACTACTTTTTTAGGAGTCTTAACCAGTCCAGAGACACCATATTTCTCTACCAACAAAAAACCCACACAACTGAGCATACTGCATCCAAAGTAGTACCCTCATCTTCTTAAACATTCTCATTTTTATACTGCTAATCAAAAGTAGTATCTAAAACAGCATAGTGAAAACTCTTACGCTGAAGTTGCAAACTTTGGAACCCTTTTCCACACCTATTTCTGCCTATTAATACTCAAGTTGAAAGTAGTTGCATGTTACATCTTCAGCAACTTAGAATTACAAACCATCAAAGGAAGGTTAGAGTAAGAGTATATCGTGTGAGTAATACTACAGAACGCAAAGGTCAGACTAGGTGACTCCATGGACTTTTTCCTCTGCTTCTAATTATCTGTGATTCATTGACCTGCTATTCTTCCAAAGACAGTCCAGGAATTCTTACTTGTTTGCTTCCATACAGGTAACCCAAAGGGAAAGTAGCGATGCAAGAATCAACAACACAAGACGGAGGAAATTCAGAAGTATTGTCACTTTCTACATGTACAATATGTGTTTCAGATCAGACTTACAGAGGTCAGATTTACAAAAGTATTTATCTGCCAAAACTGCACATATGTGCCTGCTGAGATTTACAAAAAGAAACAGATACTGGAAACTATTAATAATCTGCATCTTAATGACTATAAATACCCTTGTACATCCACCACTAAGATCTTGGGTTTTTTCACTGTATAAAGACCTGAGCCTTTCAGGATGGTTTTCAGTTAAAGAGAAGTACTAAGTGAAAATCAAATGGATAGGTGCATGCATGCACATACTTTGAAGAAATACCAATATAATGGGATTACATAAATAGTAGCTGTGCTTGAAGTATTTTCAGCTCATGGATGCAACAGTGACAGTTAAGCAAGGAAACAAAATTGTTGCTTTTATGTATATATCACACTTTACAACACCTACAGAAACACAGTCTAACTGATCTTAGCACTTAGTCTGCTGAAAGGAGGGATTTTGATAAGAGTGGAAAAGAACTCCAACACTCAATGCAGTTGTGCAATTTAACATATGCTTCCTACATCCTGAGAATGTAAAATACATCCTGCTGCAGTATAAAATACACCACTTCAGTTTAGGTGTTGTACACTTCATTCTGTTGTCTCAGTCTTACAATCTCATCTGAAGTACAAGGCACTCTTTTTAAACTTTGGTTTGAGTATTTCATATATGAATCAGAGGAAATAGAGACACCTCCATATTTTCTTATTTTTAGCACTGTAATCTTATCTTTATCAAGATGCTTTTTAAAGGCTTGTTTTCAAGATTCCTAAAAAAACGTTCCCTACCCTTCAGTTTCTACTTAGCTTGATGTTCAGTCTGCATTTGCCCCTTCCCATACTGCCTGCACCAACTGCCACTACCTTTCCCCTTCAGAAAAAGAGCTTAGTGGATACATTTTTGCACAAGGAAGTTCTGTGTGCTTCCCTTTGGGTAACCTGCAATGCAGTGGGACACACTGCAGCCTATACTTTCTCTGTTAGAATGGGTTGTTTTCCCTTTCTGATAGGAGGCATCTAGTCTGATATTTTGCTTTAGCCTGGCTGCTTGAAATTCTTGTTATCATTATGTGATATAGGAAACATTCTTTAAGGTTACTAGGTGTTTTGCATAGTGGGATATAATACTTTATTATGTAAACTCAGTCTTGTTTGCAACTTCAGTCTTTCAAAAGCTGGTCAATTACTGAAAAACATGTTATTTTGAGTTTAAATTCCTTTAGATGCCAAGAAATACACCTCTAGCTGGGAACAAAATTGCTATAATTTGACCAGCACACAGAAGTCCACTCAAAGATCAGTAACTAGGTTTCTTTCAGCTAAGTTCTCTAAAAGATCTATATCTCCCAAGTGTTCCAAGAGTTTTCCTAACAAATACTAACTCCAGACAAAATAAAATTATCAGCTTATTTGGTATTTTGTTTGAAACACAGCTAGGAATGTTATAATCTTTTACAAAGTAATAATGTTGTAGAGATTGTTACAAAGAGCTTCTTTAGAAAGGGGGGGAAGTGGCTCCCTTGCTCTCTCAAGCCCTGGGGAAAAGGTCTTACAACCACATTTCTCACTGTCACTGGAAGGCTCAGTCTCTAGGTTACAGAGTTCACCTTTGTGAAAACATTGACAATCTCCTATCCCTCTTGACCGAAGCTGTGCCAAAAAAACCCCAAACAAACAGGTAAAAATGCCATGTGTCATGGTGATGGGAAGAAATAAGAGGAAGACAGAATGCATGTTTCTGCAATGTATTGTTTAGACTACTGATCAGTGATGGAAGAATAAGAACGAAGGTCTCACGGTACATTTCCTATGTAACATAAAACAGCTGTGCTAGGAGCAAGAATCAGAATAAAGGCATCTATATTTCAACATAAGCAAGATCTTAGCTCATAGAGACTTGACTCTCCCTTTCTTGCTTTCCACAGCAGCTTTCTTTTCCCAATGTGCAAAGGTCACATAAAACCTTGCTATCCTTCCCCACAGGTCCTGATCTGAGAGCAAGTGAGCCGATCACAAGGATCAGACTTTGAGACAGATTATAAATCAAAATGACATCAACTCAAAACAATAAGCATCTCCTTTGTCCTAATACCTGTGAGTATCCATCCTAAGTTAAACTGCAGAGAATTACTGGTCACTGCAGCTGACCTTTATTTCCCCAAGCAGAAGACTCCAGCTTTGATTTTAGTATTTTCCCTTGTGATTGAGCAGCCATAGATGACTTCTACCACATGTGCTCTGCAGGTCACCTTGCCATCACTGAACAGAAAACACCACCCAGTTTTCACACCAAATGTGAACACACTGCGTGAAGACATCTTTTATCATTGTCATTCTGCCACAACATTATTACCTGTATTATTTAAGTTTTGAGTGTATCAGGTCATCAGCTGTGCAGTCATTTGTCAGCAAGTTGGCTTAAACTAATCAAATATAAAAGATTAGAGCCTCAACATTTGGGAATATCAGTGCAGGGAATCTGTTCATGGCCACCTGTTCTCCTAAAACCATGTAGTTCTGTAGTACACTATTATCATTGCCAGTAGCAGGTCATAAGCTTTGTACTCAATTTGCACAGCCTCAGGACTGAAGCTTTCCTGGCCTGCCTGCAGCTTTGTTTTATTTGGTTTAGCTGTAACAACAGTATTTTTAACTGTCTAGGTCACTATGGCTAATTTGTTTCACTTTTATTTCTTTGTATGATACCACCATAGTTTTACAAACCTAGGACAATAATGTAGCATAGAAGATACAAGCCTTATACATAGAGGTCTCAAGAGGTGAAGACAGAATGTGGTGTGGAGGAGTACAGACATGGAATGACAGAAGATTAGGCAAAGGCTGCCTCTGGAGGCTCCACAGCTGTAAACCACTCCTCAGCAGTCCATTAAAGTAGTGTAGACCTAGAAATGGCAAAAACTGAGCTTAGTGGTAGCAAAGAGTAAAGATACTAAACTACATAAAAGGTACCAAGCATAAGCTGTGATTAGCACAGACCTGCAGACCAACAAAGAACCAACCAAGATGTAGAAGCACATCAGCTAACCTACAGAAATATCCAAGTGGATCCTACAGTGATGAAATCATCAGCATGAGCATCATGTGACTCTCACTGAAGAGCTCCAGGTGCTGACAACTCATTATAACACTCCTGTTTGCCCATGAAATAGGATTTTTAGCCTAATGTGCTGGATTCTGAGAGTTTGGCTCTCACTGGGAGCAGATCCATAGGTTATACTAGATCTCTGCTACTAAGGCACTACAAAGGAATTCAAGTAAATGAAGAAAAAAATCAAAACCATTTCCTACTGCAAAAACAAAGCACAGATAAGTTAAAATTCAGGCACACCATTCTAACATTACTGAACTTGAACAGAAGCTGTTTTACTTGCTATACTTTCTTAAATTCCTTTCATCCTCTTTTCAGCAGATATTTAAGCTTTAAAAAAATTGTGCAATAAAAATGCTCCCTACCCAGCTTAGCTTATTTTGCTACACCAGAATATCCCTAACCAGATGACAGTCCCATAAAATGTGGTTTTGGTATAGAACCAAGAGGGACTGCAGTTCTGAGAATTCTTCTGCAAATGTCAATGACAATATAGTTGGAAATACTTTATTCTGGGCCTAATGTTCTAGCAAAGAAAATCCCTACAAAAGTACGCTGGTAACATTTATGTCACAGCATGCGTGGCAGGGCTGATGGAATGAAACAATCCATGGGCTAGTTTTATCCTGCTGGGCGAGTTTGTCACTGTGTGCTGAAATCCAAAAGTGATTAGCATACCAGAAATACATGTGGTACCATCCCTAGTTATTTGTCAGAAAAAAGAAGCTTCATTTTAGGTAGCATTTCAGAAATTTTGGATCAAGGAAGGCTGATGAAAACCCTTGCTGTAGTTAAGTCCAATGTCAGCCCTGAAACTAGTATAGGAGCCCCAGATTTCAGTCTCTGCTTACCAGAGGAAAGAAAAAGGATACATATCACAGCTTTGAAAAAAAAAAATATCACAATTATAGAAGAATAAGCCAACTTTTTTAAAAATCTTTGCACCTTCTTTAGTCACTTGCATGAACATAACATGGTGTAAAATCATCCCAACAGCTGAGGAGAGTTTTGAATTGTAGCCTTGTTTATTAATTTTGAATAAAATGAAAGTATGTGACTGTCTGTGGAGAAGAGGTCAAATACTTCAAAAGCATGCACATACATTCAGATACACAGTGAGGTGTTACCTATAACTTTAAGCATCTAACTTAAGCCTAGGAGGAGTGCAGGCTCCCCATATAACCAACTAAAAAAATAAAAAAACAACACAGGCGCATCTAAAGAGTGGTTGAGAACAGTTAAATTAAGCCTAGCTGCTGCCTTATTTGGGTACCTTTAATCACCCACCAGATGTATCCTTGTCATCCATGGAGGACATTGGGAATTGAGCTGCCCACTGTAGGCACCTTGATGGACTTCAACCCTAGGCACTGGAAACAATTCCTTCTTTCTGCCACCATAGTACAAACACATTCAGCTTACTCTGAGACAAAATTGCATGTAGTACCTGCACTTTTTTGTCCTCTAACCACACAAGCTGGAGATGGAAAATGTTTATACATTACCACTTGATATTATTTAATGAATGTTCAGCTATTTCAAGCAGTGAAAGTAAAACAACTTCCAAAGGAAAGAATAAAAACATTTTTGCAGAAAAGTTTTTCCTTTGTTTTCCTGCTTAAAAGATATTCCCAGCATGAAAAGTAACTCAAGCAATTTCTGTTGTGCTAATGAGCCTACATTTTCAGAAATGTTTGCATGTACTCAATCACTTGTATCATTTACAATTTAGAAAATTTAAGTTTTTATGATTTTTCCTCATAAATCAGTTCCTCTACTGAACAAGTCTATTTCTTTTCACCTCTACTAATATAAGACAGTTTTTTCTTTCTGTTATGGCACATCCATCATTTACCATTTACTCAAAATGGTGTTGCTATGAGCTTTGCTTGGATTCCTCCCCCTTTAGTTTTCTTAAAATAAAGCTGACTGCTTGTAAAACAGAGGAGTACCTGTAAGCTGCAGTAGGCTTTACATTGTATATTGCCTGCTTATTGTCATGAGGCCTTTCTGTGCTACCTTTTACAGATCATACCATACCTACATAATCAGATGAAAATCCTTTCAACAGAGCACAACAAAGTGCAAGAATCAGCCCTGGCCCTAACACTCACTCTTTAAGCCATCTCCCCTTACCTCAGCTACTGTGACACGCATGATATGTGAACCTCCTGCTCCACACTGGGAGCACTGATTATCTTCCAAACATCCAGGTTTTGGACAGCTAGCATAATAGTCCCCCCTTTATCTTTTATCCTATAGGACAAGACACTGATCCAGGTTACATTTGATTTCTCTCCCTAATGAATGCTATTCATAAAAGTACACCTATGTTACTCAGCTAAGTACTAGTATGTAACAAAGGGTACATCAGGACTGCAGTCTACTCTTAGGGGGTACCAGATGGACAGCATATCAAGAATTACATTTAACGATAGTACAGAAAACCCTACATTCCGAGAGAAACCTTATATTGTCACCAGTGTCAGTATACCCAGGATATTAATTTAGCCTTCTTTCTCATCATTCTACCATTATGTTATGGATGACCAAACACCTGCATTATGATACTGCATGAAATAATGCAGACTCATTTGAAGCAATATGGTGAGATTACTGACAATTATTTCCAACACTGGATAGGAATAGTCCTGTCTCTGCTATTAATATTTGCTTTAAAAAAAAATCCAGGTCCTTTATCAGCTCAGAGTTCTCACATAACTGAAATTAGTAGCATTAATCTTACCTTCTGCAATAAAAAACATGTATAAAAATTACACAGTGATAGCCTTAATATCATCCATTTTCCAATTCAAATGCTAAACTAGACTCTCACAGTGCTGCTTGGACACATTACTCTAGCATGGTAGATTTGTCACTATAGCAGTAAAATGCTTTTCTTTTGTGCTTTGATTCCTTTTTAAGTCAGCTGAAGATCATGTTATTTCTTTCCACTTTTAACTTTGAAAAAAAAAAAGAAATGTGGGGTACAGGGAAAACAGACTTTTTTCCTAAAGAGTGCATTAAAAGATTAGCAGCACACAGAAGGAAAAGCACAATGATGCTGTAAAATAACCCAGTGTCCTGTATTTAAGAATGAAAAAGATTAATACAAATTCATTCCATTAGGTTAGCTTGCTTTTCTTTTCACAGATACTGGCAGCTAGGATTTGCATAAAGTAGAACTTCTGTTTTGCTTTGCCATATTCTGACATTCTGAGCCTAACAAAGGCTGCCCACGATTTCCAGGTCTTTTTGCCCTTCAAATAAACTGTAATAAGCAAAGGGAAGATACACACAAGGGCCCCTGCGTTAAAACACTGCTCTTCCTGAGACAGGAGGAGATTGCCATCTACTGGTCTCTGGCCTCTACATGAAGTCAGGCAAAGGGTACTGAGTGAGGATATCTGCTTTAAAGAAAGTCACTGCAGAGAATATTTTTCTTCTCCCTGTTCTTAAGTATATTCAAAGCATATATTTGCATAAATAAGCATTTATTTAAAATAAAGCCAGGCTATGTGGTTACCTGTTCCAATCTAGCTGTGCAGGGAGTTGATGTGATAGATGTATGACAAAGTTCTGCCATTTCAGAGATAAGGCTTAATGACAGTGGTATAATAGTATAGATATTCTGATATATGTATTGACCACATCATACCTCTCTGCTGAAATGTGGTTTTTCTGAATGACAAGAGTGCTGTTTTGTCAGAAAAGTGTAAGCTGGATAGCAGGACTGTGCAGACAGCCTGAGGACCTGCTGTGTCTGCTGTGAGGGCATGTGGAAGTCTTGCAAGTTCCTGCATCGCTTTGGTATCCTCACTACAGCAGTGCGGCTTTTGGCACAGGGTGTCATCATGTGTGCTGCACAACACTCAGACCTGCCACTGCAGCTGCCAGGTAACCTCCCACTCTAGGGCAGTGGTGCACAAACACACCCATGACATCATGCTTCTGCATAAGATATTCCTGCTCACGACTGCTCAGCTCACCTCTTTTGGGCATCGCATTTTTCTTGTGATGCTGAAAGGCAGGCACAGACACCCATTCACTGCCTGGTTAAATTGCCTAGGTAAATTAGGATAGTGCTAAAATACCGCACTGCAAACAGAAGCGGCTGACACAGACACATACTCCACCTCACCGGCTCTGCTCACGGCCACTGACCTCTCATGAGGTAGACAGACAGTACAGTAGCACTTAAATTGTGACATTGCAACTGGCCACTGGATATTTTTCAAAGTCCTGGGAGAGAAGTGTGCAGCAGTACTGTGGCCCTGCTTCATTCCCCGCAGAGTTGCACATAAGCTGCACAAACACAGGGAAACACACAGCACAAAAGGCTTCTAAACAGGAATATAGGAGTAGCGTACGTATAGAATCATGAAAACAAATATTTTCACATGATAAGAGTTTAAGGGAGCAGGGCACATGAACAGCTATACCCACGCAGCAGCACTTGACTGAATTCTGCAGCAATACCAGTAAATGAGTCCTGAAACCTAATACTCAGGAGTAACCCATTACTTCAAGGCATCCAAGAGTTTAACTCAGCACCCCCAACATGACTTCCTGTTTACCTGTGATCTCAGCAAAGAAACTGTTGGGTAGAGAAGCAGGCTGAGAGAACTGAAAAACAGAAATAATTTCTTGACCATTCCAGTAGCTAATTTAGATGTAAGACAGTTTAATCAAAGGCAGTACTCTCTGCATTAGATTTCAGTTTAAAAGGAGCGTAAGCCTAACATAGCATCAATACTCACAATGTGTGTGTGTCTATGTGCACACAGACATGCACATCTGTATAGCTTGGAATTTCTGGTTTGGTATTTGTTTTTTATCTAGATCAGTACCTTTTGAGAGAGCAGATTCTCAAGAAACAGGAACATCCATGCAAAATTTAAAGGAAATGTTTCACTAATACAAAAAAATGCTTTGAATAATGATTTTCCTTATTTTTCAAGCCACTGAAGAATAACTCCAAGAAACTGAAATCCTGTTTTAAATGAAATTTCAATTCAGCTTCTACGACAGCTACGCTGCCATCTCTTCCTTAATATGCTGTTCAAATTCTTAATGCTACTACGCACTGGAATTTGTTTGCAGTCATTTCTCTGTAACTATTCCATCTCCTTCCTAATCAGTATGCTGGATGACTGCATATTTAGTAATATCCCTTAGACTGATTCCTTCCTCCCAGACAAATTGTTTAACATTTTTCTACATTAAACTGCATTTGCTACCTGGTAGTTCACTAAAATGATCCAGAATCTTCTATGCTTTGGTTTGCTTTTTATTACCTTTTTTTTTCTTTTAGAAAACAAAATACATAAGTGTGATAAAAACAACAATAGATATTACAATATTCTGTTTTTAAAAAGGTTTCAACAGCTTCTGTTATCCAATCTTTTCTCTAGGATAAGGTCAGAATGCTGTTTTGCATTAGAAACTAAAATGAATACTTTGAGTTAAATGTCTGTAATAACAAAGACAATTCTGAAATAATGCAGTCAGATATAAATTAAATGAGTGAATGTATATCTCTTGGTTTTGTAAGCATACATTTACAATCTATAAATAAAGAGTAAGATCATCAAGGACCCATCTTTATGCGAATGATTTATAGTTTTAGGGCTTGCTTAGAATAGGAATGAAGCGTTCTTTTCAAAATGTGCATCTGACCAGTACTTACATACTACAGTGCAATACTCTTATGATCAAACGGATATAGACACAATAAATCTGAAGTCCTGCCCTATGATGATCCCATACGAGGTATATTTAAAACATGCTTTCACAGACATTTTTATTCTAGAAGAAAGCAATTTATACTGCAGTGACTATTATCTGATTAGGCTGAGATTTTATTAACCCATCTAATGCACTGCTCCTCTGTCTGACTTTCATTTGCAGCAGTGCAAGTCTTGTTTCCACTACCCTGTCAATTTGTAACAATAAGGAAGCTACGTTTTATTTAGAATTTATTGAAGGGCAGAAGCAGAGCAAATTCTCTCTACAGCAGTCACCCAACAAGTTAAGCAGTAAACTGCTTTATGAAACCTGTATAACGCCACCAATCAGACTAAGATCTCTGCTGTCCGGTTTTCAAATGGCCCTCCAAATTCATGTTCACCTAATTGTGTTGTAGCTTTTCTCAAAGTGGGTGACACTCACTTCTGTGTGCCA
Organism: Eurystomus gularis; assembly: GCA_013400335.1. NCBI lineage: Eukaryota > Metazoa > Chordata > Aves > Coraciiformes > Coraciidae > Eurystomus > Eurystomus gularis. The sequence goes on along the minus strand of VZZY01006845.1, from coordinate 5,603 downwards.
AAGGTGTAACTGGCCTTCTTAAGTCTTACTACAAATATTAAATGAATGCCATTCTGGTCTCCCCCATGTCCCTAGAAAGCCTGGAGCACATTTTAACGACCAAATTTCCTTTGTGCCTTTACAAAGGTGTCTGGTTTACTTTGAAACTTGCTGGTTTGGCTTTTTATCACAAAGCCTTCCCTATGGGCATGTTACACTGGCAAGTGTTGCAGGATGGAGCAAGTTGTAATTTCTTACATTTATGCCCCGTTATAATCTGAATGGCATTTATATAAATTCCTCCTGCTAGAATTTACCCTGTCTTTCCAGAGCTCTCAGATCTATAGGCTGAATCACACCAAATACTTGCATGCATTCACTTCCTCCTGCACAGCCTTGCAGAAAAATCATGGTATGAATCCAAGCCCCGCTCTGCACTCAGTGTAACCAGAAGGGACCCCACTGCACACAGAAGTCCAACCATACATGACCCTTCCTTTGTACAGCAGACCAGTAGGTGACCAGTTTGCAGGCTGCTGCTGCCCAGTTAGCTGCAATTTTCAGTTCATGCTAGTTCACAGTGGTGTTATTGGATGCCCCTCTCTATCATCAGGCTTTTTTGAGACAATACGTACCAATTTCTACTGCAGCTTCTGTTACTGCAGCATCTAAATATCTCCTGGCTTTATCCCCACACTTCTGTAAGATTGGAAAATAAAAGGGGAAGAGTGTGGACACAAAGATAGAAATAATTGTGCTGCCCCACAAAGATCTTGGGCAGAACAAGGCAGGGTGTCCTAGTGTTCAGCATTTTAAACCAGCATCCATCTCACTTCATCCTATTTCTCAGCACTGTTTGCAGCACAAGTCACATCAGTCTACAAAGGACACACAAGGATTAGAAAAACAGAGGAAAATATATGCCTCTGTGTGAGTGGCATAGAGATTAGGAGGTGACTCGCATCTGAAGGGACAGAGTTTCAGCTGGTATAAAGTGGGCAGATTTTATTGACATCAGTGAAGCTACATTATTTACACCAGCTTAGGATCTAGCTCAGAAGCTTCAACAACTGAACATTTCCAGCCACATAAAAAGGAGGCTGCCAGGAGACTTGTTTATGGCTTAAAATAATGAGCAGGATCCCACAAGGATCTAGGTAGCAATTTATTAAGCTATGAGGGCAAGACCTAGGGGCAAATCTGGGGCTGAAAAGCATTTCCATCTAAAGACTGCTGCCACACAAAATGAGCTACCTAGCAACACAAACAGACTCCCTGGTGCTAATGAATTTAAGCATAGCATAGATACATTACCACCTATGGCTCCTTCCCTCCAAATCACCCAGATGAGCTCCAACTCAATAAAATGAAGACAACAAATTGTTCCGAATCTGAAGCCGCATCCAGTGCTCAGTGTTTTATCATTTTTACCCTGAAGTTCTTTGCAAACTGTGCTCACACAATTTCTTTCTCTCAGAACAGGATCCTCCTGTCAGCCTTTTCACCTCACTCATGCTCTGCTTTGCATCACCAGCTTTGACATGCAGTAGTATGTTGGTGGAAAGAGAGGAAAAAAAAAAAAAGGAGACCTAACAAGAAAGCATTTCTCTTTTGACCTGAGATTGTAAAACGTAGGGAGCATTCTGGCACTGTGTAAGGTTAATATTCCAGCAAATACCATATCACAACAGCAAGTATAAAGCAGTGCCTTTTTCCCTGTGTGTGCACTAAGTGGGCTGAAAGTTTTTATTTCATACTTCATTTACACCTTGCTGAGAAATGGCAGAAGTCTCATCTCCTCCCACTTCTGCAGCAGCACAATGTGTAACAGCAGCAGCTCCCACACTGCTCACTGGAAGTTCAGGCCTGACGCCAATCACAGGTTCATAGCTACTTTTCCTGCATGACACTCTCAGATGCTAGAAAACATCTTTTATTTTCTTATTAAAGCTTGTTGCAGAACTAACAGCTGACTGAAAAGCTGCTTGAGAATTTTAATCACAAACTAAAAACACTGAAGTTTTCCTCAAAAGCTCTTCAGAAGGAAAAATACAAGAGCAAATTAACATAAAATCTGTTTAGAAAAATGCTGAAATGAAGAGAACAAGCATTTGGATGTGAGACAGACAGTCTCAAGCAAGCAGAAAGAGATGAAGTTGCACATCCTTTGTTTATCAGTATTGGTTCACTAAAAGCACCACAATCTGAAAATCTAGAAATTTTTCAGAGGACTCAGAAAACTCACACTAAACAAGGTCAGAGGACTGTTAAGAACAACCAGTACCACTCACAAAAAGTAAACACAGAGGACCTGGGTCCTGAGCAAGCCCAAGAGTCCTGCAAGGTGCTCAAGGCCATCACTTTGGTTGACAGTTTCAAAGGCAGCCAAGAAATCAAACAGAGGTAACGAAAGGACACTGCTCTTAGGCCAAACCGTTCTTCAGCCTGAAACCTTCAGAAAGCTGGTAAGATGGCCCACGAGGTTTGTCATGAGATCAGAACTATTTTCATTCGAGATAATTGTTAGTAGTGACTGAGTACCTCTACTTCTGCTAGCTCCAAGGTGTTCCAAATTTGCTAATGGTCTGGTTTGTCCATCACTACAGATGCACTGAAGTGACCAAGAGCTGAAGGTATGTATTATTTTAATAACTTACTCCCATATCCTGTCCGCGTGAAATTTTTCAGCAAAGCTTTCACACTATCATTCTACCGTGGCAGAGGGGAGAACATCTGGACCACCATTTCAAACATACCTGTCAGTGAACCCTGTCTGTTAGGAGCAGGAGGGCTGACATATCAGTCTGTGTACATTACAGTGAAATGGTGTTTGGAGAGATAAGCAGCAAAGATAGAAGCTCTGTGAACATTTGGGAGATTCTAAAAAAGAAGTAACTGTCATGAATAGAATTACAATAAAATCTCAGTGTCTGCAAAAGCAGATTATCCACATAAAAAGTATTTTCTACATTAAACTGCTGCATTTTAGTTAGATACATGTTCTCTTTTAAACTTTTATTTAGTCTAAATTAACTAAAAAGAAAAGTGTTTTGAATTAAAAATCTTAAAGTTTCCTCAATGAGACAATGGCAGGCATTTTTACTATTAAAAAAATTCCAACAATTCCTTATGTTGAGAAATTTATCAAAACTTACTCTGAACATTAAGTTCTGATTCCACAAGTAGTAATTTGAGGCAAAAACAAATCAACTGTTTGTCAAAATAGTACCAGCTCAGTATAGATATAATCCACATGAGCAAGTTTTGTTGCCCTTCCGAATAACAATTGAAGCATATTTCCAAGCTACTGCAAATAACTGTATTTAATAAATAACAGAACGAAGAAGGTGTGGAAGATTTGTTCCCAGGCAAACATGCTGCAGATTTACGAATCCGAGATCCTAAACGAAGACCTATGTTTAGTTTTCAGAACGTGACATTCTAAATGACTCCATCACACTGATACCACAATTTTTTTTCAGAATATAACGATATAGTTTGTCAGCAGCATTCCTTCCTGCAGAGCATCAGGATCTACACATGCACAACAGCACACCCACCCCCCCCCGCCGTGCTGCAGGGACAGACGCATTTCTTTCAAGTCGGCAGTGAGAGGCATCTTACGGATCTCGTCGCTGTAGTCCAAAAAAGCCCAAGAGCTGCTTTGATACACAGAGCTTGAGTCTCTTACCTCTAAAAGAGCCCTGCTGCACTTTAAGACACGCGCATGACAATGCTCTGAAACTTGCAACTGCCCAATTCAAAGCCAGACTGCTGACAAATCTAGCACGGAATCAACAAAAGTGGATTGCATATTAGTGAAAATCTGAGAGGCCGATACATCTACGCCTAGATTCAATCCAGCTCTACAGCCTAAAAAGAATCATCAGAATTCCCAGGGCTAAGACGGAAGAAATCCTATTGTGACGGAGGCACGCACAATAAAAACATCAGTAGCTATGAAAATAGGGGTTTGTTGCCACCAAAGCTGCCCCAGCGCCCATTCTGACCAAACAGAGGTTCGGATGTCTGTTGAGACTAACTACTGCACAATCAATTCCTAAACCTTAAGGGAACATGAGCCAAAAGGGGCATACACTCAGTCATAAAAGGGAAACCTCCCACACAAGAGTGCCCAAAGTATCACTCACCAGAAGAAGGGTGAGACTCGCTCAATCCGCAGCGGCTCGCTCAATCCGTGGAAGTATCCGTAGAAGTATCCTTGGATGAGCTCTCCAAGGATAGGCTCTAACTGCCAGACCCACTGCCCTGCAAAGACCCCACCGGTTCCTAGGAGGGGCTTTATTTATACCCTAGTCGAGGGTGCGCTGTGGTCATTCTAATTGGTTGAGGGAGCAAGCCCAGGCAAAACAGGCCCAGGGTCTAGACCCTGAGGCGCCAGTTAATCACCGTAAGATGTGGCTTAACGGCTGAGAAGTATCAAACCATTCTAGCACACCCTGGTTCTGCCCTCTTTTGTCAGTCGGGATGGCTGTATTGACACATATCCCGCGAATTTGTAAGCAGAAGCTGCTACTCGCTTAACTGGGTCTTTGCCTCCGGGCCAGTTAAGGATTCCACACCACTCACACATTGCCCGACCAAATCCCACCTGCAATGGCTCTCACATGAGCACACAGAACATCTGACAACTAAAGTAGCAACTGCCCCATAAGAGTAAATGGGAGCTGGTCATGTTCTCACTGCCAGAACAGACTGCAAAAGGAATTGCACAGAAACCCACCACATAGAAGCACTCAAGGGTGCCTCAGATGAGGCCAAGCTGGCAAGGACAGTAAATTAGGCTGCTAAGTGAATCAAAGCAGAAGAACACATGTAAAGTGGTAAAGGGAAAAATATCTATGGCAAACACCATAAAATATTTAAATGGTTAGCTGATACAGAAAATCACTGTTATAGTCCTATGAATCTTTAGTCTTTATGGAAATACTGATCACTGCAAATCTTCTGGCGTTTGATGTTTTGATTTAAAAAGCATTCACAAAAACCTTGGAAAATAGCAGCTTAAGTACCCTAAATTAGATGCACTGAATGCAGAGTCCTGTAACCCGGTTGGATGCTAAGGCCATAGTCACATGCTGAGTTGAATAGTCAGAGATTTAGGCTACTGAATTTATACAAAAAAATTGAAAGTGAGAATGCCAAAGACACTTTTAACTTTCAGATCCTTCCATATCCATTAGTTCTAAAGAAGAACTTGACATTCTGGACATTTTCACACTACTACAAAAGCATTTGGAAAGGCATTGGTTGATACTCCTGATGTTCCAAAATCCAAGGCCTTTCAGAACTCTTGTCCTTTCTCCTTTCAACATGAGATCAGCTGGAACGTAGAAGATAGGTTTACCTTGCAAAACACTACAATATCAACAGCCACTAAATTAATATATTAGGCAAGATGGCAAGGAAGGATGCCACAAAGTCACTGAAGGGCTGATACAATTTGAGAAATTAAGAGCAAATACCTTGGGCAAGAGGAATCAGCTGAATTAATCAGAAGTAATCACATGTGAGGTTTGACATCAGTTCCAGTGTTTGGACTTTTTCCAATGTTTTGGACTTTTTAAGGAATTCCATGGCCTAAGACTCTGGAGGGTAAAGGA
>VZZY01006844.1:57311-84196 GCA_013400335.1 Eurystomus gularis | reverse complement strand
TCCCTTGGTAACATAGCTGTCCCCTCTCAAACTGAACCGCTAATTTTACTTCATTAATTACAGGACAAGGTATCATTTGGCTTTTGTTAACAGTATTTTCGACATTTAAGTCAATAAATTTAAACCATTTTAAAAAAAAAACCAACACAAAAATAACTTGATATAAGAAAGAACGAACTTGCTTTAAAGCCAGTGACAAAAATACAAATGAAATGCAAATCTTAACTCAGTATTTTGTCTTTAATTCAGAAGACCAATAAAGGAATCAAAAAAATATCAGAAAACCTAACTGATGTTTTTCTAAACAAACCTGCCTGTTGTCTTCTTTTGTAACAAAGGTAATAATACATGGCAATTGTAAAACTGTTTAGTATAACATTGACCTTATTGAGCAAATTATTTGAAATTTTAAGAGGTAAATCTATGGTTAAATACAGAAAAATAAATCCAGGTAGTTAGTTTTTTCTCATAAAACATTTGAAAACATCTACAATAAAGACGAAAGATTTAATATGGTTTATTTTGAAATTTAATTGATTATTTAGATGTACTTTAGATGACTTTTTGTTACTGTTCTACAATTAAATATTCACACCCAGGTAAATGTCTAAATAACAGTTTTAAATTTAAACTTACCTCTGTGTCCTTTAAGTACATGATTGAGTACAAATAATTTTTTCTATTCTTGTGGCACATCATCATTAAGAATATCAACAGCAAAAACAAAAGTCAGCTAAAATCTTCCAGATATTACAGAAAAGATTCAAACACCATTCATTTTAAATGTTCAATACATGTTTTTTATCTGTAATACAAGTACAATTCCGCTGCTATTAATATTTGATTCCTGAAACTAGAGATGTGCAGATAGAATTTTCACCTTCAATAAGAGCGAAAAACATTTGTACTTTCAGGAGTAAATTCTCAAGCTTATCCTTTCATAATGTACAAATACATTAGTCTTTTTATTTTAGGGACCTGTAACAGTTTTTTCAATTGCCTCTCAGAATGTCTGTCTTTCATATTTCCCATCACTGGGTTTTTTTCCTCATTAAATAGTTTTTTTAGTTGCTGCATCAAACAAGCAGAAGGATTGACCTCTCACAAGTAATCCCCGACTTGGTCCTCAACCACTGTTGGTACTTTGTGAGCTCTCCTGCTAAGTTCACAGGCCCACGAGAACCTGTTGGTGAAGAACTGGCATTGAGTACCTGTGGTGGGTTGACCTTGGCTTTCTGCCAGGTGCCCACGAAGCTACTCTATCACTTCCTCTCCTCAGCAGAACAGGGAGGAGACTGTAAGATGAAAAGCTCAGATAAAGGCAGTTTAAGAAAAAAAAGCAAAGACTGTGTGCAGAACTAAAGGAAACAAACAAACAAATTCTCTACTTCCCATCAGCAGGTGATGTTCAGACACTTTCTGGGAAGTAGAGCCTCAGTACTCAGAGCAGTTGCTTTGGAAGACAAACGTCTTAATAAAAATGCCACCTGTCTTCCTCCTTTCTCTTAGCTTCTATTGCTGAGTGCTATGTCATATGGTACGGGACATCTTTTTGGTCTGTTTGGGTCAGCTGTTCTGGCTATGTCCCTTCCCAACCTTTTGCCCTCTCCTAGCCTACAAGTCTTTGGGGAGGAGGGAGTAGGGGGGGCTAGGGGGGCTGGAGTAGAGAGGCAGACTTGATGCAGTGTGAGCACTGCACAGAAGTAGCCAAAACATCAGCGTGTTACCAACACCTTTCTACCTACAAATAGAAAGCATAAGACTAGGAGGGCTGCTATGGGGAAAGTTAACTCTAACTCAGTCAGGTCAAATATAGTACCTCAGCCTTATCTGCTATCACTAAATCACCAGCCCTATTCAGTAATACTCCCATATTTTCATTTTTCACACCTTTACTACTGTTGTAACCATAGCTCTTCTTACTGCCCATGAAGTCTCTTGCCAAGCTTTGGCTTTTCTGAAACCATTTCCAGCTCCCAATTTCTATGTTCATCCTCTGTATTCTGTCTCCGCTGTCTTTTCGAACTGGAGCTCTGTTGTAAATTCCCTGTTCAGTCAGGGCAGTTTCCTCATACATCTGCATGTTTTTCTGGGTTCTGGAATGGATTTTTACACTTGGATGATTCTTTGGAGGACCCGACAGCTTTCCTGGACTCCTTTGTTCTGCAGAGCTACTGCCCCTGAGATTCCACTTAACACTTTCCTGAGGAATTTGAAATCTTCTCTCCTGATATGCAAGTCTGTACTTGCCTTCCTCACTCCTTTATGATCTTGAACAGGTTGCCCAGGGCTATGACAAGACAGCTTTTGAGTATCTCCAAGGATGGAGATTCCCTTTCCTTCTGATAAAAAGTTATCAAGGATAGCTTTTTGACATGGATGCTGGATTGTCCAACCAAAGGTGACACATAGCTGGTTCTGCTATCCAGTAACAAAGAAGATCTGCTCCACAACTGTCTTTTCTGTAGCCCATGAAATGGGCTATTGACAAAATACATAGATGGGAGAATAAGCCTTTCTGCAATTTCAGATAATTGTCTGAGGTAGGTCACCCTTTGCTCTGTTTTGGGTTGGTTTTTTTTTTCCTAAAATACATTAGTATGTCAAACATTAGAGTAAATATGTGATACTGCCTCTGTCATTCCAAGATACATTAAATTTTTTTGTGTGCCATTTGTAAATTTTCATCCTTTCAAACATTTGAGATATTTTTTGAGAAACTCCTCAGCATCACTTTATTTACTAAGAAATGCAATTATTCAATAAATGTCTAAGGGAAACAAACCAACCCACAAATCAGTGCATGCATTAAATCTAGTTTCTTTTAATATTCACGGTTAGGTTTTCAAGAGCTTTAACAATGGTTACCGGCTGCTACCTTCATGAGTTGTACATTTTTGTGTAGAATAAACAGCAGTTTCAGGACAAAAATTGCATAGCAGTTAACATTATTTATATTGTCAAACCCAGGAAGCTGGGTGCTATTTCTGCCAGCATTCTTGCAGTTTTCATCTGCTGAATTGGCTCCATTTCAGTTAATTCTTTTGTTTTAGTCAGGTTCTATGGGAGTGCATTTTGGAAAACAAGAACGTAAACAAAGATGAGCAAGATTTTCTGGCTAAAGAAATCTTCTAGCTGATCCAATTTAGAAAACTGAGTGTAAAATTATAGACGACTTCAAAAAGCAGTAAAACTCATAATGGAGACCACAACTGAGATGCTTGTATCTATGCAAGTATTCCTATGTCCAGAGAGTACTGCATCTTGCATTTCAAACCAAATATGTGGCACACTGTATTTTTCTCAGCTGTTCTTTTTAATAATTAACATTTCTTTTATTCTGAATCTGGCTAAGTTTATATAATATGTTGATGGAAAGTTTAGGTAATATACTAATGTATATATTTATTTAAGTTCCTTTGGTTCTTCATTCTTGTCATATCTTTTTGAGCTCTAACCTAAAAAGTCTGTTTATCTGACACTTACCTGTATGAATGTCACTTTTTGATAAGACAATTTAGTAATACAGTTTTCTGTATTGCTCTACATCTGCAAGTTATTTTTTATCTCTGTGACAGATTCAATCACGTTTGGGAAAGAGCTAGGAGTCTTAAATGTAATTAGGTTCCTAAAAGTTCTGTGACAAATGGCACCACGGTACATAAAAAAAATTCCAGTCTGTGTCATCACAGAGGGAAAAGGAAGCAGAAATTAATTTTTCTAGAAACCTTTTAGCAACGTCAGATTGGCCTGTCTGCATGCATATAGCACTTACAGATGCATGGCGGCTAGTCTAAATATCTCTCTTGCCCAGGAAAAGGAAATATAGTTAAAGCCAGAGTTATTTCAAAAGATACATGTTCAGAGATTGCCAAATTTCATTATTATGCTGTTTGCGTAGCAATATATTTTGCATTAAAATTCTCTGATCATTCACTGTCTTACAATTTTGTTCATGCTTAAGGCTTACTGGCATCTGAAAACAAGCTACGCTTTGGTTTAAGTTATTTAGATTTATTAGGGTCCTGAGGGAGTTGGCTCATGTAGCCATTAGGCCATTTGTATCTGAAAAGTTATGGCAGTCAGAAAAAGTCCCTGATTACTGGAGAAAAGGGAATATTGCACTCACTTTTAAAAAGGACCCTGAGAACTATCAACCAGTCAGTCTCACCTCTGTGCCTATTAAGATCACGAAACAGATTCTCCTGGAAGAAATATTGAAATATATGGAAGACTGGTGAGTAGAGACAGCCAACAGGGATTCACCAAGTACAAATCATACATGACTAATCTAGTGGCCTTCAAAAACTGGGTCACTGCATCAGTGGACAGGGAAAGAGCCACTGATTACATATACCTGGACTTCTGTAAGGCCTTTGCTACTGTCTGCTACAATACTCTTTCTACTAAACTGGAGAAGTATGGGTTTGATTAATGAAATGTTAGGTGGATAAGAAATTGGCTGGATTGCTGCATCAAAGGGTTACAGTTAATGGCTCAATGTCCAAGTGGATACTAGTAATTAGTAGTGTCCCTCAAGGGTCTGTACCGGGACCAATTATTCATCAATGACATGGACAGTGGGATTGAGTACATCCTCATCAAGTCCATATCTAATGTGAAAGGAACTGCATTCCATAGCCTGAATTTGTTGCCTTTTAATAAAATTAAGTAAAACCTTGTGGAGGAAGCAAATTCTGCTTTTGGTTTGGTTTTTTTTTTTTTTTTTGCTTTATTTCTGTTTTTAAGTAATGATTATCTAATACAGAATGAAAAAAGAAAAATGTTCAGAGATCAGAGACTAGATACAGGCCTGTCTTTATGACCTTCCTCTGCCTTTAGGACTTTCACAATCTGCATGATCTGTGGGAGCCCAGTAACCCAGGAACAGTAGAACTGATGAAGGAACATCTTTAAGTGTATTACACACATTTAGTCTGGAGCTTAGGGCATTTCCATGAGACTTGTGGATACAAATCTATGGATTGATAGGGAAAAACAAATCTAAATCTCTCACCTTCTGGATCTATATTTTAAGCATCAAGGCATTTGCCAAACTCCTGAAGAACTGTATAATAAAATTACAGATGGGATTCTCTTGAAGATTGGGTTTCTCTTCACAGACTAGAAACTACCAGTGAGTATTTCTTTTGCAATTAAAATTCAAGCAGCTAATCCCACATGATTTCTCAGATAAAGATCCATCACATAACCATTTGCTAGCTTCTTAGAACTCTTTTTTTTCCAGAGTGCTCCAAAGCCAAGGTTAAAAGTTCTTGTTGACTGTTATGCCAACCCACATATCTTTTAATCTGACTTTTTCATAGTACAAGAAGTGATAAATAGCCAAGGCTAATGAAATGCAACAAACTACATATTTACATACTCACTTAATTTGAAAAATATGACAATATGAAAAAATAATGATATATTTGAAACATTGCATATAAGCATGCATGTGGATATTTTAAAAAATGGTATTAGGATCAGTTTAAAGACAGACATTCAGTATGGTATCTTCAGCAATATCTCCACTCTGGACAAGCTGTCAAACTCTTATGTTTTTAAATTAGAATTAAAATTAGTTTCAAAATTATGTTTTGGGGTTTTTTTAACTGTCATTTAATTCATAGCTCAGATATGGTATTAGTAATTCAATTTTTTGTATCTGGAGTCTTAGTTGACATTGTAAGATCTGTGGGTTCTTCCCTAAATACTCATAATAACTGAAAAAGACAGTGCAAGTTGTGTTTAGAGATAGATATAATTTTTTTAAAAACCCTAAAATCTCCATAACTATTCTGTGATACTATTGACAGAATACAACCAAGTATTTATTAACTCAGAAAAGCACCAAGAAAGTATTTAATTTGCTCCAAAACTTTCCAAGAATCTCTGAATTTATTAAAAAAAAGAAAGATCCTGGGGCTTTAATAGATATTTTTAAGGCTGATTTCTCCAAGGGATGACAAAATTAAGATGAAGAGGCAACACAGATTGATAAATGAGATTTATTTTCCTCTAAAGGGAGTGGAAAACAGACTATGTTACTGTTACATGATATTTAGAAGAACAATTGTTCATTTTTAGAGTTCAGACAAGCAGCATTTGGAAGAGGTTGCATGTTTTGGACAGGTATTTTTTCAAATAACTTTGATTCCTTAATTTCTTTAGGGTTTACAACAACTAACATTCCATTCAACAGGAAACTTGATTAACTGCGGTTGTATGAAACAGATTTGTCTAAGTATCAATTTGCTGTCAACCTGTCTGCCATCTCCATAAATTATATAAGCTATTGTGCAAGAGCAAATACCATTTATGTTGATTTTCCAGGATGTGTTCTATCATTTCGTTTGATTATGATAAAAAGGCATTTTGCATGACTAACAACTTGCATAAAATTGACAGAGCTGGCCATTTCGGAACACTAGTTCTGTAATTATGCTTTTTTATATATTTATGCCTGCTCAGCTACACAATCACTAACTGAAGGACACACACCTTCTGCACCTTAAGCACTTCATTATCTCACAATAAATAACATTATCCTGAAAATGGTATTGACAAGAAAATTATGAAGCATAACTGTATGCTTTTATTTATAGGATAATGTTATGCTATGAAAGGCTTCAGATGGCATGTACTTATTTGTAACACTTTTATATACCCTCCATAAGGAAAAAATGTAATGTGAAGAATTTCACAATGAAGTATTGATTTTGATTTTTTTATTGTTACATTATTACAAAAGCAGGTGGTTCTGGGTTAAAGCTGCCTCCTCCATCCATTACTAGTATTTGGAATCACTCTGAGAACTCCACAAACATCTAAAGGATATAAAACAAAATTTCCCATCCAAGATGATCTACACTGTAATCATAACACTAGTGTTGTCCAAATGCATTCCAGGTCTTTAGAAGACACTGAACACTCTGACGGTGGCTGAGGTTGGAAAATGTGAGGGGAAAATTCCTATTATCTGTATATATAAAACCCATCTATATATGTGAATGTGGGAGAGGAGGATACTTTGCTGTTTTTTGTGTCTTCTACTGATGGTGTATGATAAAGTCCATATCATATGATGCATCTCAGTCAATATCTATAGATCTTGATGCTGCTGTTACTGGATAGATCACAGTTCTGGAAAAGTCTACTAGTATTTATTTTGCAGGCCTTACATTTTAGTCTCACTTTCGCTTTCGCACCCCCTGTTAGTATTCTTTAACTCTGGCAATGCCAACAATGAAATTTAGCTCTATCTTTGTTCATAAACTAAGTATTGAATCTATGAATGATATCATACATCTAACAATGAGTCTTTGGATATTTGAGCAAGAAAAACTCCATGATCTGATGAAAATCACAGGTAGACTTCAGTAACTAATCAAAAAGGTCATCACTTAAGACCAAGGGGAGAAATTTAGAATAACAGTTGAAGAAATCTTAAAGAAAATTGTAAGGGAAACTTTCTCAGCTCTGTATTCAGTGTTCATGCTACTTTTGTGAATGTTTTTCTGGGACCCAAGAAACTGAGGTTATTTATAAAAGCAATTTCTTATTGAGTGCTCTACATGGAGAAATGACAAATGTGTATATCCAGAGATGTTGTTCCCATGGAAACCATAATTCAGCCACTTTGTGCATATATATTAAAGAATATGTTTATGCAAGAGAGATGAGATACAGTTTCTTTGGGAACCATAACATTGACTTTACTGACTTTTGTGTATGCTAAATGTCAACCATTAGTTTGCATTAATATATCCCGTACATTTTTATTGCGTTGTATTTGCTGAATAGGATACTGCATGCTTTTATAATGAAAGGATGCTTTGTAATATTTTCATGCAGAAGATAAGACATAAGGTGGCAATGAGAGCTAAATTTCAAGTTTCTACTCTTAGATTATTCTTTCAGTTGACAAGCTGGGGTTGAGAGATCATTTCTATCTACAGATCTGCACAACCATCAGAGATCAGAGCCATGATCTCATTGCTTTAGGGTATGTCACTAGTAAAAATATTACAGAACAGAATCTAATTTGGAGCATTACATTGTTAGGTTTCATCATCAATATAAACAGAAGAAGTTAGAGATGCAGAAGACTAGGAAGGAACTTCTCCAGTATTCTTAAACTAGTGAGAATTTACTCTTTTTTTGTCAGATAATGAATAGCTTCAAATTTCCATAAAGCTTGTATTACATCACAATAGCTAAACAAGATCTATAAGATCTGTATATTTAGCAAGTAGTCTTTCTCTTTACTATAAAGGCAGTCTATAAATATACCAGAAATTTACCTTGCAGGTTCAATTGTATTATAAATGAAGTAGTAGAAAGATGTTGAAACAATAAAAAGGAAAAAATATTGTTTTTCAAATTGCTTCAGATGACTGAAACATATTTCATTACAAGATTTCAGGGTAGGGACCTCCACTTCTTCTTTCTTTTAAAATTTATTTTGGAGTAAGACAGAAATGAAAACAAAAGTCTATCTAGTTTGTTTTACCTCATACATGTTTATAACATGTTTAAACATAATGCAGTGGATAGATTGCCCTGTGGCTTCCAAGGGCTACTGTAACCCCTTTACAAATGCACAAAGATCTAGAGAGCGTTGCTCCTTCTACAAAAACAGCTTCTGATACAAAAGTTTGTGATTGGACTAAGTGTCAAGCAAATAATCCCACCATGGAAATTATGTATTTTCTTAGCATGGTGTTCAAAGTATTAGAGAACAAAAGAAGAAACTATATGTGTACATCTTTTTGCAGCATGGAGTTGGAAAATTAATATACTCATTCAGATTATGGATTTCAGCAGCACTTCTGCTAAATCTAAATTGCCAGGCCCACCGCCCACCAGGTGAACTATCAGTTTAGATCCAACCCCAACAATTTATGAGGTAGACAGAAAGACCAGAATTCAACACTCCTTTCCTTGTATTACTAAATGTATGCATTCATGCTATACTGGGAGCAAGCATAAACTGGGAAAACACTAACCAGTTCTTAGTTGTGGTGAATTGTTCTTGGTTAGCAGCCAGGCTTCCACACGACTCACTTACTGCCCCTCTCCTTAGCAGGACTTGTAAGAGGATGGGAAGAACAGGAAAACGAATACTTGTGGATAGAAAACGAACCAGGAAAATCATTCACTAGTTACTGTTGTGGGTGAAACAGTCTTAACTTGGAAAATTTTATTTCATGTATTACCAATTAACATAATCTAAACATTTAATTACTGTTTTCAGTATCAGGAAACAACAGTTTTGTACTGTTTTTCTTGTGATAATTTTCTTCATAGAAGCTTGCATGGCACTGTGTTTTGTATTTGCAGCCAAAACAATGTTAATAACATAATGTTTTAGCTGTTGCTGAACAGTGCTTATGAAGTGTCAGGGCCCTCTTTGTTTCTCATACTGCTCTGCCAATAGGTAGACTTGGGGTGGGCAAGAGGCTGGGAGGGGACACAGGTGGAACAGCTGAATGCAACTGACCATAGCGATATTCCATACTATATGACACTATACTCAGCAATAAAAGCTAGAGGGAAGAAGGAGGAAAGGCAGAACATTTGGTATTATGTTTTCTGTCTTCTCAAAGTACATT
The DNA here is from genome assembly GCA_013400335.1 of Eurystomus gularis. Taxonomy (NCBI): domain Eukaryota; kingdom Metazoa; phylum Chordata; class Aves; order Coraciiformes; family Coraciidae; genus Eurystomus; species Eurystomus gularis. The sequence continues at coordinate 74,579 of VZZY01006844.1, read as the reverse complement.
ACACACAATGAAACCCTGGTTTCCTGGAAATGGCAAAACATCTGCCTGCCAATGTGACATAATGAATGAATTACTATTTTTCTTTGCTTGTGTGTACAGCTTTGTTTATCTGTTAAACTGTCTTTATCTCAACCCACAAGTTTTCTTACTTTTACCCATCTCATTCTCTTCCCCATCCCACTGATAGGAAGTGAACAAGTGACTGTGTGAGGCTTAGCTTCCTACCAGGGTATACCCACAACAGATTAACATTTAAACACTAAGAGAAAAATAAATTTCCTTCCACTTTCCCAGGCTCAACTACAATCCCAGCCTCACTTCCCTTCAAACACCTTTCTTCCCCACTTCCTAGTCTTTACTTCACTCTTTCACTCCCGACACCTCTTCTTCCCTCCTGTTATCTCTACAGGTTACACTCAGTCCCTTCAGTGAAGCAGCAAGTGGCACTGGATATTGAGGTCAGTGCATAGCTGATTCCTTCTCCCACTTCTTATTTCTCACTTTTTTCTGCTGCTTCTTCTTTCTTGCTTGCTTGCTATGCTCTGGTGTGGTTCCTCCACATGACACAGTCCCTTTTTGGAGGTTTGCCCAGTCTCCTGTGGTCTTATCCATGGATCTCGGTTTCTAAAGGGATGTACTTGCTCTGGCACGGTCCTCTACAGGCTGCAGCCCCTTTGGGGGTGTGCCCTCTCTGCCATGAAGTGCTTCCTACTTGACTGCCCTTGTCATTTCCTCCTCCTCCCTCTGTCCTGAATTTTCTCTTCTTTCTTAAATATCTTCTCACAGAGATGTCACAGAGTCCTCTGATTGGCTTAGCTTTGGCCTGTGGTGGGTCCATTGCAGAGGTGGCTGGAACTGGCTGTGACTGGGTGTGGCCCTGACCTACTCATGCAGATGCCAACTGTGCAGTCCTCTATCCCTTCCCTTTTAAAAAAAAATCCCTTTCCACTTACACCTAATACACTAGTCAAAATCTACCTGAGTTGTATAACCCAACATCCAAGGCCAAACAAATATATGATTCCAACATGAGAGGTTTTTTTAATCTCAAATTCAGTGCTGTGTTAATGTATTTCATATATTAACATATTTTCCCACACTATATCAAACAAGCACTACCTTAGACTATGCCTTATTAGACTTTCTTGTTTTGGAAATGGTTTTACAAAAAAACATCTTGAAGAAAAGCTGAAGGGCATATGAAGACATAATATGAACAGTTTTTCAACTTTAAATTTGCAGAAGATGCCTACAAAGATGAGCTCACTCTTCTTCCAAATATTATCACAATCAGTCCTGTGGAAGTCAGTGAGATTTTTCATGGAGCAAGACGGGCTAAGTTAGCATTTTGGGCTAAGTTATCAGAATCTATCCCATAATGATTACATCGAACCATTAAAGTCCTGACATTTATCACACTGTGGTATTTACCATTAGTGAGGCATTTGCAGCTCCCCTATGCTTGAAATGGGGAGTATTGCAAATACCATATGAAGTTTAACTACCATCAGCTGTAAATGTCAAGATTTTAAGGGTACTTGCTCAACATGTAATATGAGTTTAGAACTGAAAATGTTGGAAAAGTCAGAGTTCCAAAACAAGTTTGTTTTGTTCTATCCTGTATTATATCCTGTAATTTTACAGATTTAAGTTACATTTGAGATTTATTTCAGGTTTATGGAAAGCTAATAATAATAATATATAATAATAAAAATAATGGAATTATTTTTGCCAATAATTTAATAAGTTTCACTTTCTTAGAAGCTCATGTCATGCATAACAGTCTGCACATAGTCAGTAAGTGCAAGCATTGCTGTATCTGATAGGTAATAGTAGTCTGCTTTCTAATGGCATAGTGTAACTAGTTTTGTAAATTGTTCTTCGTTAACTAGAATGAACTCTATGTAATTCCAAACTATTAGCTAATGTTATTTTAAGATGCTGTCTAGAATAGATGTGAAGAATATTAGTGGCTTTGGATAGCTGAGAGTATATATGCGAGGACAAATATTATACATGCACACGTCTGACATCAGACCTTTCTCATAACACTTCTCATAACACCATTTTGTAAGCCTGCAAGCTTGACTTTGGATACAAGCATTGTTTGCTCATTTTATTCCTTGTATATCACAGGGGAAACAGTAAAATAGCTAAAATTCAGTAACTGATAGCATTTGATTAAATATGGGGAATTTCTAAACCTCAATAACCCTTATTTCAGGGAGGGAAAGGAAAGAAAGAGTTAAAAATGACAGCAAACTAACAGAATTAAAGAAGTAATACAACCTGTTCCTACATTTTGCTGCTAGCCCAAGGTGTGTCAGGGTCTTACTCACTATATTATTCACATCAGGTATCCATGGAAAGTGCTGCAATGTCCAGTGAAATCAATGGCCTTGTCTGACTTCGTGTGAAGAAGGAAGTGCTGAGAAGGGTCAGATTTTCAATTAATCTGCAATCTGAGGAAGATCTGGAACTGGAAAGATTAACTGGATCCTGCTATAACTCAGCCTAAGTGACTTGGAGATGATACTGATCATCTTATATTACTAGAGACATAGGTATATTGAGGGTCAAAAGGTGTGGGAAAAAAAAAACAAGATGGGAAGTGTAGGAAGATAGCAATTTCACCAGTCATTTTAGACAAGGAAAAAGAAGTCAGAGTCTCACTTTCGCTCTGCAAAACAAAATGTACAAGAGTAAAGGGTTTTACTAGGGAACATCTAAATGACATGTTAATTGTAGGTTTTAAAAGAATAATGATATGAATCTATAGCTAGAAATCTGTCCTTGCCACTCATACTGACATTATTAATAGAGAATGTTACTCTGGAACAGGAACCAGAAGTTTTAAGTGGATAGCAGACTGTGTATTTAGAAGACCTGTTAGCCATGGTATATAGTTTGATTTTTACAGGGTAATCACTTACAACAACTTTCAAGAGAAAGAAAGGACGTAAGTAAGATAACATACAATAGAAAGATTTATTTGTTAGTACATGTTAACAGATATTGTTTTGAAAAGATAGCTGTCCATTTAGGTTTTCTAAGAGAAGAAAGAACAGGCTAAAATTAATTTGAGGCTACTTGACTGGTAAATAGTCCTACTGTATTATAATGATACAGTTTAAAAAGGAAGGGAATAATTAGTTTCATTTTGAGTCAGAGCTTATTGCTAGGAACTATGACAGAGTCAAAGACAGAAGATTTTATGCTGTGCCTAAAGAAAAACCTGTTGGCTTAGAGGCAATGGACAATGCTAATAACTAGTGACAACTTTTTTTTTTCATTTCAGATGAATAATAAATGTATTCTTAACAAATTCTTTAAAATACAGATGTAAACTTAGAGCTAGCATTTTTTACAGACCACTTTCATATGTAGAATTCCTGAGGCGTCACTTTTCTCTCAGTTATTTCCTTAAAACTGAATTCATGTGTTACATTAATTATTCACCATCACACACTGCAAAACACGTTCATCCTTAAAAATAAAATGTCATTTGCATTGATCAAAGCCTAAGAGAGAGAACTTTCTTGCTTTTCTTTTTATTTCTAGTTTATCTATAGCTTCATATGAGGAACAAACAGATTGCAATTAGTTATCCAGTTTTTTAGTAATGCCTTTAATAGATCTCCTTTCACATTAAGAGATCAAGTGACTTTTCCAACACTTTTGTTATTGTGGAGGAAAACTATATAGCATATAAACTCTATACAATATCTGATATTCCACTTAAAGGAATACATTATTCTCATATATTATGAGAATAACAACATAGTTAAACCTGTTGAGTGCATATATTCATTTAAAATCAATAATATTTTTCAAATGGGACCAAAGAGTTTGCCTGGATTTTGTTTGGACTGTGAAAGAAAAAAAATCTTGAAGAATAAAAGTAAGGGTTTCTTTCACAATTCATACAGCATACAGTCCTGTCCATGAACATATATAGGACAAATTATGAAGATAATTTTTTAATGAAAAAAAAAAGTTCATGACTTTTGTAATAGTTTTACTTACTAACCTAGAACCAATGAGGATCAGGCCAGACACTTATACATGTTTATAGGCAACTACTTTTTACAGAACTTACAGAAAAAAAAAGAAAGAAAAAAAACCCCAAGAAATTGATTACTTTTTTTTTTCCTTAGATGGCAAACGTGAACTGTATCAGTCTTCAACAGTTACTGAATATTCGCATGCTTGGTACAGACAAGAGAAAAAATATTTTAGAAAGCTTTCTCCTTACTTAACTTAATTTTATTAACTTAGATAGATGATAGTAGACACTTGTTTTCCATAAAGCCCATCACTGCAAAGAAAGACAATTTTTTTAAAAAGGACCATCACTCCATGATGATCTCACAGTGAAATGCTAAATAGCAGTTACTGCTTATAATTCATGCAATTGTCTGACTCTTACAAAATATTTTCAAAAACATGGAAACAACTTTAATTACTTCTATCGAATCTTGCTTTCATATGTAAATATGTAAATAAAAAACTTCCTGTCATTCATTCAGAAAAGCTAGACTTTTAAGTAACCATGAATATGTCTGAGAACAAAAGGTTCTTTAATACAATAGATGGCCTTCTACTGTTTAATATCAATCTTCTCATAACAGCTATATATAAAAGTAGGGTTAATGCCATGTATAAGGTTTAATTAATAGTCATTGGAAATAGTTACTGTACATTAACTTAAATATGCAGAGTCTTCACTCTTTTCTTAATTGCTCTAAATATTTTTGAGAGGTTTTCTCTAGTTCTTTCTTTTTGCCCTGTTCTCAAAATGCTTATAAAGCAAAAAAAAGTCCCCTTGTCTGAAATATGGTAAGCCCACTAGGAGCAATTTCAGCCTAATAGTTACGGGTGGATAGAATCTCCAGCATCATTACACAGTGTTTAAAAAATATTTTGTACTTCATTATTTTAGTACTGATAAAGCACCTTTTATTTTAACTGAATGTCATCTTATGTGATGACATCTTAGAATGTGAACTTAAAATAAAGTGCAAACATGAATCACAGAATTACAGAATGGTAGGGATTGGAAGGGACCTCTGGAGATCATCTTGTCCAAACCCTGAGAGAATTAGTGATGTATATTCAAATGAGGTAGAATTATGAAATCAGAAAACAAAATAATCAATCAGAACATAAGTTAAATTGAATTTAATTAAATTAAATTGGAGTGACTGAAGATCAACACTATGAAATAATAACTATATAATATTTTGCTGTTTCTGCATCAACAACTGCAGATTTGTGCATTGAAGTCCAAATACTAATCTTATCAACTATATCTAGCAACATTGAGTTTAAGAGTCTGAACATTGTGAATTCCATTAACTTTAAATAAATAAAAGAAGTATACAAAAAAATTCTTTCTTATACCAAGATGAAACCTCTCTCAATGCGACTTGCACGTATTGCCCATTGTCTTCTCCAAGTGACTCGTGAAGAGAGAGCTCTGTCCTCTTTGTAAACATCCTTTAAAGTACTGGAATACTGTGATTAACTTCCCTCAGGGCCTTCTCTTCTCCAGGAATGAAAGACTTAACTCCTTCCATCTTTCCCTACAGGGCAGTTTCTCCAGCTGTTTCATCATCTCTGAGGCTCTCCCTTGGACTCTCTCCAAGTTTGTCTGAGTCTTTCTTGAATTGTGGAGACCAGGACAGGACACAGTAATCCAAGCATAGTCTGACAAGTGCTGAGTAGAGTGAGATGATCATATCTCTACATTTGTTTGTAATGCCTTTGTGGATACAGCCCAGGTTCCAATTTGATTCGTTGCAGCTGTGGTGCACTGCTGACTTGTGTTTAGCTTGTTATATACCAGAACCCCCAGGTCCCTTTCAGCAAGGCTGCTCCCAAGCTATATAGAGCCTACTCTGTACTGGGCTCTTTGGTGATGTCATTCCAGGTGCAAGGACCTTGCACTTGCCTTTGTTAAACTTCATAAAGGTATTACTAGCCCATTCTTCCAGTCTGTCTAGGTCTGTCTGTAAGATAGCTGGCCCTTCTTTGATTTTTAACTCACCACTCGGTTTGGTGTCATCAGCAGCCTAGGTAAGGATGCTTTGAATCCCATCATCCACATCATTTATGAAGCCATTAAATAGCATGGGGCCCAATATCAATCCCTAGGTGACCTCATTTGTGGCAGGTTGCCAGCCTAAGTAAAAACCATTTATCACCACCCTCTGAGTGTGACCTGTTAGTCAATATAGTACTCATCTCACAGAATCATACAGTCATAGAATCATTTTGGCTGGAAAAGATCTTTAAGATCATCAAGTCCAACCATTGACCCCATACTGCTAGGTAACCACTAAACCACATCCCTAAGCATCACATCTACACGTCTTTTAAATACCTCCAGGGATGATGACTCCACCATTTCCCCGGGCAGCATGTTCCAGTGCTTTACAATCCTTTCAGTTAAGAAATTTCTCCTAATATCCAACTTACACTTTCCCTGGCACAACCTCAGGCCATTTCCTTTTGTCCTGTCACTTGTTACTTGGGAAAATAGACTGACTTCCACCTCAGTACAACCTCCTTTCTGGTAGTTGTGGAGAGCAAGAAGGTCTCCTCTAAGTCTTCTTTTCTCCAGGCTAAACAATTCCAGTTCCCTTAGGTGCTCCTCATAAAACTTGTGCTCTAGACACTTTACCAGCTTCATTTTCCTTCTTTGGACATGCTCCAGCACCTCAATGTCTTTCTTGTAATGAGGGGCCCAAAACGGAACACAGTATTTGAGGTGCTGCCTCACCAGTGCCAAGTACAGGGGGATGATCACTTCCCTAATCCTGCTGGCCACAATATTTCTGATACATATCAGGATGCTATTTGCCTTCTTGGTCACCTGGGCACACTGCTGGCTCATGTTCAGGCAGGTGTCAATCAATACCCCCACATCCTTTTGCTCTGGGCAGCTTTCCATCCACTCCTTCCTGAGCTGTTATGTCATGGGGGGTTGTTTTAAACCAAATGCAGGACCTGTCACTTGGCCTTGTTGAACCTCATACAACTGGCCTCAGCCCATTGATTCAGCTTGTCCAGACTCCTCTGTAGAGCTTCCCTACCTTCAAGCATATCAACACACCCACCCACTGAGGGTGCCCTTGATTCCCTCATCCAGATAATTAATAAAGATATTAAAAAGAACGACCCCCAGTACTGAGACCTGGAGAACACCACTTGTGACTGGCCACCAGCTGGATTTAACTCCATTCACCACTACTCTCTGGGCTCAGCCATCCAGCCAGTTTTTCATCCAGTAAACAGTATGCCTGTCCAAGCCATGAGTATCCAGTTTCTCCAGAAGGATGATGTGGGAAGCGATGTCAAAGGCTTTACTAAAGTCCAGGTAGACAGCATCCACAACCTTTCCCCCATCCACTAAGTGAAATAGTTTAATGAATAATAATATGAGGGACATTCCAGAGTAGGAAGTTTTCTCACCAGATCTTTAACCTGGGCCCCAGGGAGACAACAGACTTCCCTGGGAAGTGGTTCTGGTCTGCATATTGGGCCTTCTGATCCCTTCAGAAAGGAGTCATCTATGACAATGACCTGTCTTACTTTCTTTGCAGAATTAGTTTTGATGTAGAGCATAATTCAACTTAATTTCAGAGACACTTCTAAGCTAGACCAATCATCCACCTTATTATCATTAAGTTCTATTTGCAAGACCTTGTACCTGTTGTGCAAGGACACCTAGGAGGGTGGGTTTGTTGCTTAGGGAACTCACCTGTTGCATCAGACAGGAACTTTTATCCATTGCCCCCTCTTCTTCAGGTCACTATGTTTAGTCAGTTGGAGAGGGGAACAGGAATCCTCTGTGTTACATATCTTTTCTGACTGTTGGGTCTGTCTCAGGAAAAGCAGGATGTGTTTCCAGTGATTGATCTTCCTCTCACACTCCCTGACACTTCTTAACCTACTCACCTCCTCCCAAAACTCTGTTACTAAGCAGAGGAGTTCGTTTACCTGGGTGTACCTCCCACAGGTATGCTCACTACTGCTGTCCTGTACCAGTGCAAGAGCCAGGCAGAGCCTGCAGCCTGATATCTGGATGGCTGCACTGGAGATCCATCAGGGAAGCTGCATCAGTTGTGGTGGGTGCAGATCCTAGAGAGATCATGGCTTTCTGCTGGGTAGAAACCATCACTCCCTGGTCAGGGCTTACAGAGTGTTCATTGCCCTTCTTGCACGGCCTTATACGTGAACTGCTGTGCAACCTGCCTCACCACACTGTTTGCCTGCTCTGATCACCATGCTTCTGGTCTCTGCACTCCCTAAGGGCTTCTTTTATAGGCATGGTCACCATTACCCTGTCAACACCCAGCTGTCCTGCAAGAGCTGTGGGATCCTAGTGAGTCTCTCCACACCCCTGGTGTTTCTCTACTAAAGGAAAACCTCAGAAAAAACACTGTACACCGAGATCTACCACTCCACTGTGAGCTGGGCCAGCTCTGGAGCAGCTACCCTCAGTGACACCCATCCAATCTATATCTTGCCAGTTTACCCAGGAGAAGCCCATAGGAAATGACACAAACATTTTGCTGAAGTCTAGATAAACAATATCCGCTGCTCTCCCCATGTTGACTGAAAACGTTATTTTGTTGTAGAAGATGATCAGGATGCTGTGTCATGATTTACCTTTGGTAAATCCACATTGTCTTTTCCCAGTTTCCTGCTTCATTTGGTTTGTAATAGTTTCTAGGAGAACTCATTCCATTACTTTCCTAGGTATTGAAGACTACTGGGCATGTAGTTTCATGGGTCCTTTTATGGGCCCTTGTCATAGATAGGTAGGACATTAGTCCTCTTCCAGTCAGCAGGGATACCCTGCTGATCTCCATGACTTTTCAAGAATATATTTTCAAACCTGCTCATCTACTCATATTTTACACAAGGGTCCCAGCACCTTATCTCAAAACCAAAACCAAAATGAAGCAAAATCTCCTTCTAGGAGCTGCAGATAGTTGTTTTGAATACTTTAAGAAGGTATCTTTGAATTAAGGACTGTTTAAGTCAAAGTTCTCAAAAAAGAAACAGTATTACCTAAAATACTTCCACATCATGACTGAATTAAAGAGAGGAAAATGAAAAGATATAGATTTTATATTTAATACAAAATAGAAGTGAATTAGCTATAAGTAAAGATTTACTTACCAATAATTAGAGTCCGAATCTTTATTAGTTTATTTTAGATCCGGCATTGAGACTTACCCAACTGAGTGAAAATCGTTTCTTTCCTTTTGATTTCCAATTTCAGAACTTGGATGTAAATCACAGCATACTTTATCAACAGATAGAACAGCTTAAACCAGATAATGTCAAATTTCAGGAATCACAAATATTCTTGTATCACCAAAGATAGAACATTGGATATGCACTCCACATGCTAAAAATACGAGTTTTTACACTGAATAATACTGACTGTTTCCACACTGATATTCCAGCAAGCTAAATATTCCTGTAGGATGATGAAACCTCAAACACACAGTGTGGCTCTCTTCAAAGAAAATTAAACCATCCCATTTCAGTCCAAGTGCCCTGTTTATTCTTTCTTCATACTGCTGGGATAGGATTCAACTCCAGATTAATAGTTCTAAAATTAAAGTGCCTAAATCTAGATGTCCAAGAGTATACAAATGTAAATCTATTTAACTAGCTTTGATCTGTTCTTGTATTTGGACATCTATACAGCTCTCCATGCTACAATTCAGGTGCCTAAACACAGGCACATACAGCCGATTTGGAAAACTTAAGTAATGACGTTATTCCTAGCATTCATCTGTTCATCCAAAAGGGTTGACTCCTCCCCTATACATGAACATATATATGTCAGACCCATATGGATATTTCAGATATCTTAGCACAACAGAAACAGCATCCACTGCTACAGTTAGGAGCTGGCTCTCATCTCAAATTTTTTTCAGGTTGAGCATGATTCCCTTGCCTTGTAAATGGGACTGTCCTGCTAGGACTAGCCCTGCTGCACCACAGACAGGCCCTGATGTACAGGATAATGTCCTCAACCTGGCCCCATCCCCAGGGAAGTTCTTAATGTGTGTGTCTGGGGCTGTCCTATTCCCTGTCCTGATGGCCCCTGGGGAACCCCTGGTGCCCACAGGGAGCCACATGCTGCACCTTCACTGTTGTACTAGCAGTCAGCAGTATGCATGGTTGTCCATCTGGCTGCTGGGAAATGACTAGGAGCACAAATTACTAAGTTTCTTACTTCTTGCAGCTGTTCTGTCAGAGGTATTAAAAGATGACTCCAGTCAACAGAAAAACTCCATGCTGGTAGACATCACCTAGGCAAAAAGGATTTAAAAGTTAGCAATAAAACAAAGGAGCCATTGAGGATATTTGGAAGAAGCCATGGCAGGGTTTGGGACCTTAGGAAAATTGCAGGGTCTGGGAAATCTATATAGAACTAAATCATCTCCACAGAGTAACTATTCTTTTATCTCCACTAATGAAGACTAGGTAATACCTAAGTGCAAGGCCTCCACCTATGGGCTGGTATAAATTTTTGAGATATGTGGCATACAACTTGTTGGGAGAGATGATAAAAGACATGGCTGGTGTGAGAGTTGCCAGCCTGGGGGATTTCTGGGAAAGACAGGTAGGGCCTATGGTTGTTGGCATTATCCAAAGTCATTGTAAATTGACTGTAAAAAAAAATTTCTAAGGATGGGAAAACTAGAGTACTTGGGAGAGTTGCTGCAAGATAGAATGGGTGAATGGAATACTATGCAAAGAGGGATCAGGAGGCAGCTGGATATTTCTCACAGCTGAGAGGACTCTATGGATCAACCATCTTACTACAACGAGAAGTAGTACCACATGCAGGAGCTCAGGTCAATCACGCCATGATCAATGTAATCAAGTGAAAACCGGTTATTTAGTAAAACATCACTCTTTTATAATCTCTTTGGCATAGCACGCAGTACAAGCTATTCTGCTATTGGTTACATTGTGCACATCATTTACTTAGCAACAATTTCTAATTGGTAGCACATGTTCTTCAAGCTCTGGTTATTGTAGGATAGTTCAGTCCATTCTCCCTACACATGCTAATTGGCTGATGCTCCTGTTGTTCCTCCTACGGTGTCCACTGACTTCTTGCCAGGTTGCTGTTCTGTGGAATTTGCTCATTAGGCCTCTTGTCTCCTTCGCTCCTTGGGACTTTTCAGCCTCAAGGCTTCCCAGGCTCTTTCAGGGAAACATCATTATCTTGCTCAAGGCTAAGGTCCATCCCTGAGTCCTCAGACCAGCTGTGGACTCCCACAGCCACATCTTCTCAGGGATGAAAGAACATATCCCAACATCTGGGAGATTCAAACTGATTACCAAAGGCAATCATAATGATGTGCAAAGCTAGCATATGACTTTTTAGGAAAATGAACATCCTTATCTGTCAGAATGACATACCTTAAGAAAAGTGCTTCCTATCTCCTAATATTCAGATTCCTCAATATTAACACTGTAGACAGGATTTCCTGGCCTTCTGACTGGAATATGATGATAGTTGCATAGTATCAAAGACTTATTAATGCTGCCATACAGGACTTTAAGAAAATTAGGAGAATGGTGATATTGGACTGTGAGTGAGAGCTCAAGAGATGAAATTTTAGTGGGTGTTCTGTAAAATCCTCACACCTACAAGTAAAGGAATGAGTTATTTGTTCCGGAGATAAATATTTGACTATAGAAGATCTTTCAAAGATGCCTATATATGATGCAGACATTTAGTTTGTGAACTTTCAAACATCTTTGAACTTGCAAGTACATAGAAAAACAGAATAAAACTCAAGTGCATTTGGAAAATGGAAGAAATGAAATAATTTAAGTAGGACTTAAGATCAAGGAGAGTATAGAGTATCATAGCTAGGGAGAAATAATCAGCTATACAAATACAAAAATAAATAAAGCTAGTGGGGAAAAGGAGTAATAAAAATTATCTTCACAGTCTTGGGAAACGTGCATGATAGGCTTAATGAAAGTAAGTGTTTTGTCAAAGAGAGGAAGGAGGTGTTTTGTTTTGGTTTTAGCTAATGTCTCAAGTCAAGTACAGCCTTGAAAATTTAAAATTTCCCCCCCTCTACCCTCTAAAACATATTACAGGAGGAAAGTCCAGAAGAAAAAGACAGGCAAGTCTAGGAAACACAACCGTTACAGGCTGTACATCTTATGGAAGAGAAATCTGAAATACAAGTCCTCAGATACTTAAAAGATCTCTTCAAAGCGGAAGAGGAGATTACTGAAAACTTTTAGATAGGACAAGAAATAATGAGCTTAAGTTAGACTGAGCATTTCAGTAGAGTGTTTTCAGAAGTTTTAACATGTCCTAGTTAAACATTCTGCGTTCCCTTTTGGCAGCATTTGTCTAGCATTGCTTGTGAATAGTATATCTCACTGTAGGGTTGGGAGTGGCCTTACTAACCTAACCTCTTCAAATCTTTTACAGGCTTGTTTCTTATGGTATCTCAGAGGTAATCCCTGAAGAAACTCAGCTACTTCTCTTTTTTCTCCTTTCTTAAAAATGCATAGCTTAAGAACGTATTTTTGTGTTTGATCTAATTAGCTTCTATCTTTTTCTAACTAAGACAAATTTGTGTGTTGAGCTTTAGGTTTTCCATAAACCGCCACACATAAAATATTAATCTTAAAGCAAGACAGTTGTTACTCTGAAGGTTACATACTGTTTCAGCAGGATGACTGCTTATTGTAATTAAAAAGATTAATTGTTCAATATTTAAAATATTACTGTACTAGATTTCTTTTCTAAATTCAGTGTCAAAAACTATGCTTGTGAACATCGAATCTTATATTTGTTGTGTTGCACATTTCTTTTCTGCAGGCGGTGGATGTCTGTGCTGAAGTAATTTCTTAAATCAACTGAGTTTTGCTTAATTGGATGGCATAATATTGATTTACATTATCTGAAAATATTAATTGCTACTTTCTCTCTTTTAAATTTTTTTTTCCCCACAAATATTTTGTGATGCTTATAGCCAGGATATCCAAATTCTGTGACAACAAAATTAATAAACTGTTACTGACAGAAAAGCAGGAAGGGAAAACCCTAGCAAAGAGGTAGAGATGGATCAAGGGTTTTTGAAGCTATTAATGATTTACAAAATCCTTTTGTCTCTAATGGCTCTTTGTTATTAGTTTGCCCTTCAAATTAAACTCCCACCCCAAATTTTTCTCAGGGAAAGTGGAGTTAAGTCCAGATTTGCATGCAGGAAAGGAGTGAAATTTTTTTTTCAGGGAAGCCAAATGGAAACACTTATGGAAACAGTATTTAAAAGAAAAAAAATCCACGAAGGAAAAAATATACTGGTAAAGAGGACAATAATTGCCATTTCTCCTTTATGAAAGTAGGAATAAATTTCAGTTATTTTTATATGGATTCTCTTTAAATCAAAACAAAACTGGAAAAAACTACAACACTTTCTCCTATATTTGAATACACTATTATGAGCATAATTATCTTTAAAGAGGAAGCCTTCTCAGCATCAGAATCAGCAGATTTGTGTTAAATAATAAGGAAGGAACAACAAAAGGGAATTAACACTGCAGTAGAAATTGAATTGAAACAAATTATTCTCTTGATAATAAAGAAACAAGGAAAATACAAATATCTTTCAAGATTATAGATTTTCTGGAATTTATAGCTACTAAGGATATATTATGTGATTAAATTAATATGAATGCCTATTTGCTTCTTATTACAGAAAATATTCCAAAACAAAGGTACATGTGAATTCCTTACACTGGCAAGTGTCAACAGTAGACAGTATAGAGAGTCTGCAGTTAGCTTTTACAGATTTGCTTCTAACTGATAATATAAATGACATACAGTTTTGAATGCTTTTTTTGGACATTTTCTGTGTATTATAGAATAGTTGTGTTAATGAAATCAGCAAATGAATTTAAAAAGCTAATATCACTAAGGAGTTGAGACATACAGAAAATGCTTAGTCTGGAAATATCAGAAGCTTACTTTTACCTAAAAACATAGATCAATTGTATACTAATATTTTTATTTATTTTAATTGATTGAACACTAACACATAGAAGTAGCTAAAACTAAGCAAGCATTAATGTTCTCCTGCTCTACCTTGACTTGTAAAATATATTTAGCAGAAAGATTAAGAAGTAAATGTGTCAAGGTTTTCTATAAAATATAAATATGTCTGTATGTCAGGACAGATTGGACGAGCAATGCAAAGCTCCAGAGCAAAATTTTGACCTTTTGAATTTAGAAATAAAACCAAAGCTCAGCAACTTTTCTTTCCTGAAGAATAGCAATACCTGGTTTATATCATAAGGTAATTTCAATATACTTTTTGGAGTGTCTGGCCCAAGACATGTGTCACTCATTCAGCCTCACATACCAGCTTAACATCTCCTGGTTATTATGTGTTTTCTCTTATCTGAGACACGATACTTTTGTATAGAAGTATTTTCTTGCTTTGGGATTGTGCTATCGTTGCAGTAAAAAGTACAACAATGTAAAATATAAGAAAGATATTTGGCAGTTTCCCATCAATTAATTTTCAATATCTTCAAAGTTACATTTAAAATATGCTAGTATATTTGCTCATCAGCAGAACTATCCTGCCAGTAGGACCTAATATGTTGGGAAATGGCTACACTACAGTAGTAAATTCACAGTTTCTCCTCAGAAACTGGATCAAAATTCATAAGCCCACAAAGAGTCTTTAAATAGAATACTTGTACTTGATAAACACAAAAGCGTAATATTGTGTGTTATCTGTGAGTATTTAGGTCTGTTTCTAAAAGAAAAAAAAGTTTTTCCTTTGTTCTTACATTTAAGCACATTGAGTACCTATTATACTTACTCATCCAGACAAACAAATGTATACATCTGTAATCAAAAATGAATTAGATAATTAGCCTATCCAGGCAAGTTAACTTGATTTCCTGTATGCTTGATTCCAGCTCACTTCCATTCTTAATACCACAGAAGGAATTGCAAGGATATGCATTTTCTTGTCTTAAATCAGTCAAAATATCTGTTCTAGGAACCATAAAAAGATCAATTGCATAATCAAAGCCTTCTTCTTTAGTTAATATCTTTTATGTCAGATGATGTGCAGAATATTCTATCAGCATTTTAAATCTTTTACAAATTCTCTATCTCTTCTAAGAAACATCAGTCCTGAGTAAATTAAAAAAGAAAAAACAAGTAATTTACTATAAGGAACGGCGAACGCAACAACGCAGAACACCACACTGTGTGACAACAAAATTCATGATGACACTCAATCTCAGAGAAGACTGTCTTTCCAAACCAAATCAGTCCTTTGAAGACTTCAGATAAATTAGCTGGTTCACCACTGTATGAGTATTCTTATTAAGAAGTCCATTCAAAATGTCTTTAATATCATCAAGTTTTTATTTAGTTCTTTTCCTTGACCATAACCATTTGCTTTGACTGCAAATTTTCATCACTTTTGAAAACAGGTCTTGCCTGTATTAAATATGAATATTCTCTATCTTTGAATTTTAATTTAGGCTGACAGGTCAAGGAAATTTGGGAATATCTACACTCTCCAAAAAACCACAGAATAAAAATCCCTCAACTGAGTGAGCAACATACTAACCTTTGCTAATCAAACACAGGCACAGTGCTAACAGCCTCTGCAGAATACTGCATCGAAGCTACTGCTCAGTAAGCTCTTTGACAGACTGTTGCCATAGTCTGTCACCATAGACATAAGCTTTGCCACTCTCAATAATACACTTCCAGGCCTTACTTATTGGTGAGTGCTACTAAGAAATCATACAAGTACTGCTCAACCCTTTTAATGCCTTTATTATCACAATATACTGAGAAATAGGAAAGCCACATAGCCACCCAATCCCATCATTAAAAAAAAAATAAAATATCAAAGCAACGGAAGATCAGATTGTTAGGGAGAGGCTATATACAGATGAATATTTTTAAAACTTCTTAGATATTTAAATTCCATTCCTTTCGATGTAATTTGAAATATTACATTAAAAGCAAGTTACAGGAGGAATCTATACAGTATTAAATATAATGTGGAATTAAATAAAAACTCAACTTTTCTATAGTTTTTGATGAGCAAAGGCATCTGCATAAGGGTAAAAAAGCAAAAAGTAGTCTTTGTAGCTCTCATAGCCTATGCTAGATGGTCTGCTGAGCACACTAATTCCTTGCCTGCTAGGAATTCCTAACTACTGCCTTAAAAGAAGTAATTTTTTCATTTGATATAGCAATAAAAAATAAGTAAAAATAGGAGGAATGAAAATATTTATGTGAGAGATACAATTTCATCATTTAGTTTTCATCTGCAAATCTGTGGTACAACATTGATTATTCTGGACTTCAACACAAAGAAGAACTCTTTATTATATGGTAAAATTCTTTCCTGTGTTTTCCTCAATCATTTATATTCTTTGTCTCTGTGCTAGCTATTCTTTTACATTCAGTTCCACATAGACATCACAAAATAAAATTGCAAATTTAGCCACTTTACTAAAAAGAGAAAACAAAAAGGCAGAATTTTCCACCAGAAAGAATAAAAATCTGATAGCATTTAGTGGAAGGGTACTGTAAAGTTATGAGGCAATTTCAGAGGAAATTAAAATTAATTTAAAGGGATAATAAAACTTTTTTAAGCACTGTTTGTATACATCACAATTCCTGTCAGCTAAAAAGAATGTTCATGCTAATTGTATTTCCTATATCCATAACTGAGTAATGACCATACCAGCTCTCATTTATGTTTGTTTAGACATCACTAATATGTAATACAAACCATTAATGTTTTCTATCATACAAATGTACTGATCCCTAAACCTCATAGGATGAGAATAACTGTGTCATCTTATAATTATTATATTTATTGGAGATTCTTAAACTATGTGTCTGCATCTATAATATTAGAAAAATTCAAACAGTTTACACAGGCTTGTTAATTGCTTGCTCGCTGCAAATAAGAGGCAGAATTAGAATACTCAGATGCACAAAAATGAATTGGAATTATTTTAGGGGTTGTTGTTAACATTAGAGGAGGATGGAGTCATAAAAACTTTAAGACAAATCATACACTTTAAGGCAAATGATATCTTTTACCAATTTGTAGTTTGATAAATAGAACAAAGTATAAAATACTGTGACTTGAAGCAGATGTATTCATCTCTCAGTAATTACACTTCAACTGAAATTAAAATCAG
>VZZY01006844.1:0-57213 GCA_013400335.1 Eurystomus gularis | reverse complement strand
GAGAAGGATAGGGGAAGGGGACAGGGACAGAGACAATGGATGGATGGATGGGCAGGGGATGACACAGAAATTTCTGTCCAAAAAGACGGGGAGTTACACAAGCATTAAAACAGTAGGACTTGGGGACATTTCTTATTTCAGATGAAATGGATACTCACAAGGACAGTCATCTTATAATCTTTTCTGTGCTTCTACAGGAGTAAAGGACAGAACTTAAAAGGACCAATAATTACAATAGTTTTTCAAGTAATAGACTAATCTCCACTGTATACAAACTATGTCACTGATTTTCTTTATTATCTAAAAGATGAGAACTTCCACTAATGCTTTTTCTTTTTTTGATGAAGCATATAAAATGAGATTGCCTTGCAGTTTTTCCCACTTTAGCAGGTATGCAGCTTTAAATTCAAAGCTAAAACATCATTAAGGTTCTAAACCCAAATGCTCTGAACTCCAAAAATTTAAGTTACAACAGTCTCCTGTGACATATTGTCCTGGTTTGGCCAGGACAGGGTTAATTTTAGTGGAGCCAGGTTATTCTACACCATGCTGATGTCATGCCCCGGGGCCAGTTCCGGTGGGGGGGCAGTTCGCGAGCAGTTCGCCTTTCCCTGTTTGTCTGGGTGAGCTCCTCCCTTGCTGCTCTCTGTTATAAATCTTTTTGTATTGTTCCTTTTATCACTATTACTGCTGGGTTTCTTTAACTGCAAATGCTTATTATATGCTGTTTTCTTATATAAATATGTATATATTAAACCTTCCTTACCTCAACTCAAAAAGGCACTTTTAAACCTTCTTTTTCTTTGTCCGTGACCCGCGACAGAGGGAGGGGGCGGGGAGCCATGTGGCTCGGCCACCCTCTCACTAAACCAATACACGTATTCACCGACGTATTTTTCTGCAACTTAATCCAAACTTTAGGGGCAGTCTGAGGGACACCATGTTTTGTTCAGTCTTTATGTTGGCTTCATTCTTGCATATGTGCCTACTTCTAGGCATAAAAATGTTAGCCTATCAGTTATATTTCCAGGATCAGGAAAATGGTTCTGCTACTTACATTGTAATAAGGACTAGATAGGTCAAGTTGGTAGCTACAATTACTAGCACTAGAGAAGGGAATATGATAGCTATTGTTTGGTGATGGCTCCTCTGAACAGCAGCAGCCTATGTTCCCCTCCCAGTTACATCTCATCGTGTTTCATTCTGAAGCAGCAGGAAGGGATAATCCAAGTTCTCAGACCTTCCACTTCTATTACCTCTGTGTCTTCCATATTTTGGAAGGTACAACAAAAATTACCTTCGTTTCTGAGAAGCCTTGAGCCAAGTTGTATAGCTTTACATTTGGCTTTATAGCTTTAAAATTCTGCAGGCATTATCCCTGCAAACACTTACTTGTTATACTGTCATATCTAGTTGAAAAAAAAAACACAAAGCCTGATGAACAGATCCTGCAAGAGAAAAGTAAATCTTAGTTAAACCAGAGCTAATGTGTAAATTTAAGAAAGCACATAGGAATGCTGAGTATACAAACTACTGAAGTTTCACAGAGTCAGAGAACAGTGGAGGATGGAATAGACCTCTGTATGCCATCTGATCCAAATCCCCTGCTTAAGCAGAGCCAGCTAGAGCTGGCTGCCCAGGATCATGTCCAGACTGTTTTTTAATATCTCCAAGGAGGAAGACATCACAGCCTATTTGGGCAATCTGTATCAGTGCTCAGTCACTCCCACAGTAAAAAATAGTTTCCTGATGTTCAAAGGAAATCTCCTGTGTTTCAGTTTGTGTTCATTGCTTCTGGGCAGCACCCTAGGCTAAACAGTTCCAGCTCTCAGTCTTTCCTCACAGAAGAGATACTCCACTCCATCATCTTTGTGGTCCTTTGTTGGACTCTTTCCACTAGGTTCTTGCATCTCTTGTACAAGCAGACCAGAACTGTCCAAGTGTGGCCTCATCAGTGCTGAATAAGTGGGAAAGACCACCTCCCTTGACCTACTGGCAGTACTTTTTTTTAATACAACCTACATACTATTAAGCATCTTTACTGCAAGGGAACACTACTGGTTCATGTTTGGTTCTGTGTCCACAAGTCTACCATGGTCCTTTTCTGCACATCTACTTTCCAGGTAGCTGTATGGCCTCCAGCATATATTGGTGCATGGGGTTGTTCTTCCTCAGGTGCAGGACTTTGTACTTCCTCTTGTTGAACTTAATGTAAGCCCATTCCTCCAACCTGTCAAGGTCTGTCCCTCTGGATGGCAGTACAGCCTCAGGAGTATTAGCCACTCCTCCCAATTTGGTGTCATCTGCAAATTTACTGAGGATACACTCTGACAGATCTACATACCATCCAGATCATTCATTAAGATCTTGAACAGGATTGGACTCAGTGTTAATCCCTGGGGTACAACCACTAGTTATTTGCCTCCAAAAAGACTTTTCACCATTGATAAATCTAGACTAAGATACTACATTTCTACAATGCTTTCAGAAGGGTAAAAGTGAGAAAACTCAAGGGTTGAGATTAAAGACAGTTTAACAGGTAAAGCAGAAGTTGTGCATGCAAGTAAAGGAATTAATTCACTGATTTCCATCAGCAGGCAGGTATTAAGCCATCTCCAGGAAAATAGAACTCCATCATGAGTAACAGTCACCTGGGAGACAAATGCTATAACTCCAAATGTCCCCCCTTCCTTCTTCTTCTCCCAACTCATATGCTGAGTATGAGGTCATATGGTGTGGAATATCCCTTTAGTCAGTTAAGGTCAGCTGTCCCAGCTGTGCCCCCTCCCAACTTCTTGTACACCCCTAGCCTACTTGTTGGCAGGGTGGTGTGAGACACAGAAAAGGCCTTGACTCTGTAAGTAATGCTCAGCAATAATGAAAACATTATTCTGTTGTCGACATTGTTTTCAGCACAAATCCAAAACATAGCCCCATACGAGCTATTATGAAGAAAATTAACTCTATCCAGCCAAAACCAGCACAAATGCTGAGATTTATTTTTTTTTAAATACTGAAAAAACAAAATTATAACTTCCTGTGGACCTCTCTGATTTTTCTGTGTAGATACTGTCTAATAAAATAAATATGACAAATGGTCTGGTCACTCCAGATTTTCATATTTACTAGGTCATTCAGAGCTGCAAAAACCACAATCAATGCCCCTATCACTTTGTGTGGATACCTGTGGAACAGGTTCCAGTGAACAAAGGCGAGATGTAGGGAGATGTTTATTCAATTCAGCTCTGTCTTGCCTTGACAGACCCTTATCTGTGATGACCCATGTGGGGTGGTGAAAAATGACCCAGCCCTGCGTTACCCAAAATAAAACAGGTGACAAAAGACCCAAACCTGAATGGAATTCAAGTAACTCAAATTTTGCCCTGAGTCTCATTTCAACCACTATGAGATATATGGCTCACAAAATCATTTGTGTACTAGACATCACAAAATTAGTAAAATTAGTAGGGTATACCCATGAAAAGATAAGGGACAATCCCATCACACTACCAAAGACAAACATTCTAGATAGTCCAATTTCCTCGGGCATACCTCTGCCAACCCATCCCATCCTTACAGGATAAGAACTGCAAGATTTTGGATAAAAAGGGGATATGTTTTTCCAACAATACAGCTGGACTGTAGGAGATTCTTCCCCCATTGTTTGAGACGTTGGGCAAGGATATTTTCCCTTGGGATTGAGACCCCTTACCTGAGAAAGGTTAAGTGATTAAGAAATACACATATGGTGTTTGGCATGTTTTAAGATAAAGCACACTTTTAATTTGTACCAGTACATTTATGGGAATCACTTACTTTTGTAATTGCAAATCCTGTGTATTGTGTTTTAAATTGCAATAGTGCATTCTTCCATCGTATCTATAAAACCTGAAGTAGTGACTTATTGAATCTGTGAGTGAAGTTCAAATAAATTGCTGTTCTGAACCTTGCAGTGAAGTCCCTCTCTCCATCACACACGTATTGCATCCTAGGGTAACTTCAACTTGTTTCAAAATACTGACATGGAATGTAGAGATTATACTATTTTCTCTTGTCTTAAGGGAAGAGCTGAATGATGATTTACTAGAAAGTACAGAAGGTGCTCAAAATGGAAGGGGAAGAACACTGCAGTTGGGACTAAAATTAAATGGCAGAGATTTTTTCTTCTGTATGAAAATATAAACAATTAAATGGTCTTTGAAAGAAAGATCAGCCACACTTGCTTGCTTCTGCTTTGAAAGGGTACATCATAGGGAATTCATGTTTATATGTAATGGAAGAACCCAAAACTGAAAGCAACATTATTGCCACTATGCTGTAATCTCATGTTAACGATTGCAAAATAAATGCAACCTTAACTGTAGCTTTCTTAAAGAGAAGAGAAGATAAGACTGTGCAAGGACTATTGAACTGGAACTCTATTTTGGCAGATGTAGCTCCATTTATAGGAAATACACTACATTTTCTAAATATTTATTTCACAGTAAACATGTTCAACTTGATGCAAATATGCCTGGAGAATAAGAATTTGTTTTCTTTACTGAAGTCCTCTGATTTTTATTCCTTGTAACGTCATTTTCAAATGAGATTGCAATTGCATAGTAATAAACTGTTTCTCGAGTAGTCTGGAAGATACAAGGTAGAATCAATCTGAAATGGTGTTCCAGATATTTTGGTAAAATCATAATTTTTTAATGTCCAGCACTATCATTTCAATTGTCATATGAATCATTCAAGTTAACCATCATGCAGTTCTTCCCTTGTGACAGGACAAATTAATATAATATATACCACTCATGACTATTTTAAAATAAATTTTTACTTTAGAATGCAATAAGTGGTAGTGATATTGACTGTATTTTTTGCAGCTCCAGATGACTCCAGTAAATATGAAAATCTGGAGTTGTCGGAGCATTTTTTCACATTTATTTTCTTAGCTAGTACCTACATATAAAAGTCAGAAAGGTCCACGGAAACTTACATTTTTATTTTTTTAATAACTCTAAAAAAATCTGAACATTATAGGAATGTGCCATTTTTATTATTTTAGCCATTTATAAAATGTTTTCTTTCTACACTTCAAGCTGCCACTCTTTAAAATATCAAAGAATAAGATTAACATATAAGCTTAAATATTTTCAACCATCCAGAACCCCACATTTTTAAATGTTGGACGAATCACAGAAACTGGGGATAGTTTCCAAGTCCACATAAGAGTGAGATGTTTTTTCACAATTTTCCTAGAGCTGTTTTGTAAGTAATTATATCGAAAGAGAAAAGAAGATATCAGTATTGTCACTGGTTGATACTTTCAACTATTTTTCTTTATTTCAGTAAGGATATTGATCTATGTGCAGTCTAATTTCCCTTTATGGTAACAAACAGGTAAAGTGAGAACAGTCAAGGAACTCACAGAACTGCAGGGTTGATCACAGATGCAATGTAAAGTTGGTCATCTGCCCTGGCTCCTGCTCATCCTTTCTTCTTCATCCCTCTCTCAAGAGCTGAAATGATGCCAGGAACACCAGCCCCCTACTCTAGTAGAGCAGAGTAGGCAGCAGGACCTAGAAGCAGAATCATTTTGCCCGTGTCCGCCAGCGATGCTCTTCACTCTCCTGATGCGGTGCTCTATTTACAGTGCCAGGCATTGCTATAGTTTTTTCTCAAAGAGAGGACCTCCTGAAAGACAAATGGGTCCACCTACCTGATGCTGTGTTCTCCACCAAGAGGAAAATCTCTCAAGGGACAGATCCTGAACATCCTGAGAGTGCAGGAGCAGCCTAATGGCTATTACTCAAAACATCAGCATGGTAGCATGTCCAGAAAGTTTAAGAGGATTATGAAACTTGAGCTGAATATAGTGCAAAATATCAGAAATAGTTGTAATAAAATTCAAATGTTGTCATCCATCACTGATTGGTATTACTGAAATAACGCATTGCATATAATACAGTTTGCAAACCTACCTAATATATTTCTGCATGGTGCACTGTGCTCTTTTTTACATGCATATTGTGCAGTCATTTAGGTCTGACTATACTAATCAGGACAAAGCTTTTTTACCTTTTTACACTGATGTGACTAAACCAAAGAAAGGAATCTTACTCAGGCTGTGTATTTAAGAACCTCTAAATTCCACTTGTGCATAGACATACCAGTTTTCAAAAGTGTTTCTAACCTAGCCTGGAAGTTGAAATCTAAGCAAAAACCTACTGAGGCTGAAAAGGAGATTGGAACTTCCATATTCTTATGAGGCAATTTTATGCCCTCTAAAAATCTAAAGGTATTAGATGCCTAGTATTTTTCCGAAGCTAAAAAACATTTCCTCTGAGGAAGATTTAACTTAACCCACTCAGGTTTGCTTTAGTTCAGCTAGTTAGTTTGTTTTCTTTTAAGGGTCATGTATCCAGAGGATAGTAAATGCTTTTAGGACACCTTTTGGGACAGGAAAAAGAGATTGATCTGAAAAATATCAACGTCTATTGTGATGTAGTTACCAAGGGCTTGTCTACGCTGCTTTAAAGGAACTCCCTATAACCCTCCCCCAAATAAAACCAAAATCCAGAAACTTATTTAGTCAGCTGGTACATGCCTAACTTAACAATAAAATCCACAATCAATGAGACTCTTCAATTGTAGTCACTCACAACACTCAATAACTTCACTCTTGGGTTTTATTTTTTATCGTATTTTGTTAGTTTTAAGTCACACTAACTAGTTCTTTCTTAGAAAAAGTCTGCTAATGGTTCTAGGAATAGTTAGCTTTCAGGATTCCTCCCAAAATACAGCATGGATAAGTTTGCTCCTCGGTCATGAATGCCCCCTCATCTTCATTGAAAGGGATAACTAATAAGGCAGACAGTTGAACACACAGTACCTCCACAACCTTTTATATCTTATGTTGTTGAATGTGACCTATGCTTATCAAGAAAAAAAATGCTACTGTTTGGAGATCTCTGTTTCTACTAGCAAAAATACTACAATCTTCAGACTAGGCTGCAGATGATGCTGTGGTGTGCAAGCAGTGTTGTAGTAGAACTACAAGACATTTCAAAGGTCTTTCTCTGGAGCTGTTGCTGACCTTGAGGATCAAAATCTCTTAAAGTGCAAAAGGACTATCATCTCATATTGCACAATGTGAATGATAATTTAATCTAGCTATTGCCATAAAAGAAAATAAAAAATGCTTCTATAAATACATTAGCAACAAAAGGAGGACTAAGGAGAATCTACATCCTTTAGTGGATGCAGGGGGAATCATAGAGACAGTGACAGGGAGCAGAGTGAAGCTCCCGTGATCCAAGGAGAAATGGTTGGTGACCTGCTACACCACTCAGACACACACAAGTGTATGGAGCCAGATGGGATCTGCCCAAGGGTACTGGGGGAGCTGGTGAAAGTGCTCACCAAGCCGCTTTCCATCATTTAACTAGGAGTCCTGGCTAACCAGGGAGGTTCCCATTGACTGGAGGTTAGCCAATGTGCTGCCCATCTGTAAGAATGGGCCAAAAGGAGGATCCAGGGAACTACAGGCCTGTCAGTCTGACCTTGGTGCCAGGGAAGGTTATGAAGCCGATAATCTTGAGTGCCATCATGCAACACATAGAGGGCAACCAGGTGATCAGGCCCAGTCATCATGGGTTCATGAAGAGCAAGTCCTGCTTGACTAATGTAATCTCCTTCTGTGCCACGGTGACCCAGTTACTGTATGACAAAAGCTGACTGGCAGAATAGGACCTGGGAGTGTTAGTCAATAGCTGGCTGAATATGAGCCAGCAGCATGCCCAGGTGGCCAAGAAGGCCAACAGCATCTTGGTTTGTATCAGAAATAGTGCAGCCAGCAGGGGTAGGGAAGTGGTTGTCCCCTTGTACTCAGCACTGGTGAGGCTGTATCTCAAATACTGTGTTAGAATATATATTGGATATTAGGAAAATTTTCTTCACTGAAAGGGTTGTTAAGCACTGGAACAGGCTGCCCAGGGAAGTGGTGGAGTCACCATCCCTCGGGGTATTCAAAAGATGTTTAATTGTGTGCTTAGGTAAATGGTTTAGAGGTGGACTTGGCAGTGATGCGTTAACAGTTGGATTCAATGATCTTAAATGTTATTTTCAACTTGAATGATTCTATGAGTGAAAAGCAGCACATTGTGTCACTGAGACAATGAATAACATACTACATTTATGTTTGTAATTGCCACTTGGGTATGTGTATGTATTGGTGGAAGTGTATGAACAAATAATCTATTTTTGATTTCCACTGTAGTGTTTCATTTCACAGAAATCTTCTAACAGTGATGATAAAACCATGGTCCAAAATACAGACACTCTAAATAAATACTTGGTCACTTCTAAGGATGCGAGACCTGAGCTCTTCTGTTTAGAGAGACTAGATCTACACTAAACAATTCTGGGTGATGTGTTCAGGTTCTGGGATACCACTCTCTATGCTGTTGAATGATGGGATTCTTTGGCATGGTTTGGGTTCATATCAGCTATCATTTTCCAAAAAAACATATGGATGTAATTTAAGGAACTGCTGTAGGCAAACTCCTGTACTTAGTATGCAGAAAAAAAAATACTACTTTGGCATGCTTTCTTTGGTATTGTCCCCTAATATTGTCCCAGTAAGCAAACCCATCCTATCTCTCCTCATCATGTCAAAAGCTAAGAAAGGTACTATGGGAGATAAAAGAAAATCTGTCATATTTTCCATAGACAGTCTCCCAGGGCAACTATGACTGACAAAGTAGCAGCACTAGTGATTATATCTGCTTAGTAATGAGGTAACTCACTGACCAGTATGCCACCATGAGAACATATGTGGGACAGTGGTGCTATTATATTCTGCATAAAATTGATCCTGTACACTGCTGTACATGCATATGACCTGACCAACTTCCTTCCCTTCAAGCATGGAGCTTTTTTAAAAGTGGCACAGTTCAGCAAGGAGTGGAAAAGACAGCTCAAATAAGGAGCATAGATATTCCATTTTTTTTCAGCTTGGCTATTCCTATGGTAAGGTAAAAGTTACCATTTGGTAAAATTCTGTGACAAAAGTAGTGAAACTTGCTCTGGATAGGTGATGATGCACCTGTACTCTTGGTGTGCAAGTGCTGAAGGGGTGAATCTTCTGGATCATGACAGATGGAGTGATTACCAGGTGAGTCTGTCCAAGGGCTAGCGTACAATTACCATCCACCCACACAGTAACTCAGCCTTGTATTTCCAGGTTTGCCACCTCACAGTAAATTGCCTAGACGCACAGTCACAGGAGGCAGCTGGCAGGCAGATCAGCAGTGAGTGTATCTTTGGTGTTGTGTTAAAGAGGTTTGCCAGTAAGTAGGTAAAAAAGCTTACGGAAAATCCTCTATGCCAAGTCCCGTGGCAAGTAAGTGACCATCCTCTTTTAAGAATTTATTGTATGGACATGATGTATGCCGTGCCAATTTGCTCCAGGGCTGTAGCACGGTCCACCCACTTGTCTGTTGTCACAGACTTCTCTCTCATGCATACACAAAGGGGTTTCTGACCAAGTCGGGTTAATGAGCTTTTTAATGTGGTGTTATGGATAAACAAAGGGATCTCAAACATACTGACTGATGTTTGTCCAACATTCATATTGCTTTCTAGTGTCAGACCAATACCTTCAGGTTTTTTACCTTTACTTTTCCCATGAATTGTCAGTCAGATTCTGAAATTTTAATCTTAAGAATGTTAAACAAGCCACTTTATCCTGTCTGGTAATAGGACACAAAAGAGAAATTTCAGATATGAATGAAAATTATAAACAATTTTCCAGGTGAACCTCAGCTCTTTAGACTCATGGACGTACTTGTCAAAATGGAATGGGTTTTCTTCCTAAATAGATTAACGCTATTTTTTCACAACTGGAAGTTTTGGCTCAGTAAATCACGAGGAGGGGAAAGAAGCAGGACTGCAATTCATTGCAGACAGATGGTAATAGACAGTACGTTACCAGTGAAGGTATACATGAAAAGGAGGGTGGTTTCATCCTAAACCAGCATCTGCTAGGATTTTTATTTGTTTGTTCATCCATTCGTTGGTTGTAGGAAGACATTGAAAAATAGTCTTCATGAAATTTTTGTTCTCTTTTAGGCTACCTGAAAAAGATATTTTTCTCTTTCTCTCTTTCTTGCCAATCAAATGAAAAGCATAGACCACTGGGGTGTCATCCAAAGGTAGAAGTAAAAGATGTTTAAAAAGTCATGTTCCATTAAAAATGGTTGTATGAGATATCTGTGCTTAAAAGATAATTTAGAAAAAATGGTAGTCAGAAGTCATAATGCTGTTTTACAATCAGTTATTGTAAGATACGCATGAAGAAAGCAACTATAGCAAAAAAAAAAAAAGCCCCTTTTAGTTACTTTAGTTACCAAATGAGAAATGAAGATCTAAATCTTCAATCCTTAGAGTAACGAGGGAAGGCAGAAAGAGAGAACAGCAGAAATGAATTGATGGATGCCTTGGGACAGCTGATGAACTAGTTGAGAACTTATGTGTCAGGATTAGAGAGCAGATCGATGCTGGCAATATTGTAGTGGGTGTCTGCTATAGATTGCCTCATCAGGAAGAAGTGAATGAGGTCTTCTTCAGAAAACTTCAAATTTGCAGTTTCTCATGGGGAATTTGAACCACCTGATATCGGCCATCGGGAATCCCAAGCTCCTGAGACCTGTGAGAAAGTCTGGAGTAAGGAAGACTGATCCTCAGTGGAGGAGGATCAAGCTAGCAAACATTTCAACAAGTTGGACAGACAGAAGTCCACGAGACCTGATGAGATGCACACACAAGTGCTGAAAGAGCTGGCTGATGTCATTGCAAGGCCACTCTTGATTATGTTTGAAAAATCATGGTGACTGGAGCAGATTTCTGGGAACTGGAAGAAAGCAAATGTCACTCCAATATTCAGGGAGGAGGACCCAGCAAACTTACCCATCAGTCAGCCACACCTCAGTCTCTGGGAAAAACTGATGGAGAAAATCTTTCTGGAAGCCACTTCCATACACATGGAGGGCAATAAGGTGATAGCAGAAGTCAATAAAGGGGAAATCATACCTGACTAATGTAATAGACTTCCATTTAAAAATTTCTGGCTTGGTGGATGAGGGGACAACCATGACTGTTATCTTTACTGTAGTACATCCACATTGACAAACTGAAGAAATACAGACCAGAGTAGTGGATAAGTGAGGTGAGGCAAGTCCAGCAACAGACCACAAAGATGATTAAGGGATTGGAGCAACTGTTATATGGGGAGATACTGAGAAAGCTGGAACTGTTCAGCCCGAAAAAGAGGAGGTTCAGGGGGAACTTATTGTATATAAATACCTGATGAGGGATACTAAGGAAGATGGAAGGTTCAGGGGGAACTTATTGTATATAAATACCTGATAAGGGATAGTAAGGAAGATGGAAGGGAGAAGGTGGAATAAAGAAGAGATATCCAGTGACAGGGCAAGGGGCAATGGGCACAAATTCTACTTAAACATGAGAAAATTTCAACTGAAGCAGAAAATCTTAAACAGAAAAACAGTAATCATGACATTTAGAAGCTCATACAGGGTGTTCAGAGGAAAGATACAAAGTTCCATGATGAACATGAAAAGCAATTCCAGAAGAGCGGGAAAGCTCTTGGTTTAAGAAAAAGACCTGTTGACCAGTGGGATTTCAATTTCCTTGACAATTCAACCAAGGATATCAATTCTAGTCACTAAAGCAGCCTTTAGGCACTTCAAGGTGGAATAAGACTACTTTTTTACTGTTCAGTGAACAAGAAGATCAGTGGCAAACGAAGAAATCATCTTAGGAAATGGACCCAGTGTAATAAAATGCTAGAAGATGATAAACATTTAAGGTCTGCTGATCTCATAAAGTCTAAAACACTCTGGAGACTATGGTGCATGTAAAAACCTGGGGCTTACTAAGAACAGTGGACTCCGTAAAGTAGTCTAAGGAAAATGCGGCTTTAGTCTTAAATAGTTAAATTAGAAACCATTGGTATCATAATAAAATTTAGGAATTTTTTTTACCTAAGAGATAGTTGAAAGAGATTGTAGTCAGTGTCTGCAATAAAAATCCATCCTGGATGGAATGCTGAATGAATACAGATTTCAAAAGGCTGGAATAGAAGACCAGACACAGATGTTAAAATATATAAATTTTTGTGGCTTGATTCCCTCCCTCCCAGTGCACACATTCAGTGCATACCATTCCAGAAAGAATCAAGTTGAAACTGTTAATATGTGTAAAGGTTCAACAAGGATCCACAAACAAGAAGGATCACAGAGGAAAAATGGCAACCTAATCAAGGAGACAAGTCACTGTCCTGGGCCCTCTCCCAGCTACCCCAAGACAGCCTCAGCACCACCAGCTGAGAGGGACATCTACCACCATAAGTCAGAAGGAGCGACTCTTCAGATTGCTTGTAGACTGAGGGGTGTTGCTGTCGATTGTTATAGGTGTAATGTTGAGATCCAAGGGAACAGGATTTTTGGCTTTCACAAGACTTTGTATGGGATGTTAGAGGAGGAATAAAAGGCAGGAAATGGAGGGATTGAGGTGGTCTGGGGAGAAATAAACACAGGAAAATAGAGGAATAATGGGATAAAATAGATCAGTCATGTAAACAAATATCAGTCAGCATGCTTGTGTGGCCATGCCTTCCAACTGATCCCCATGCTGTCCCTTCTCCTCAAACTCCATTTTTATTTTCTAACTGCTCTGCAGGGTCAGTTGAGAAACCTGCTTGCATGTGTGTGTGTGTGTGCGTGTGTGTTTGTGCATGAGGTAACTGAAAACCAAGGGATCCAAGGGACAGCTACTAAATACGTGTGGCAGGTGCAGTCACCCTGACAAAAACCTAATAAAGGCCAGGACTTGCCAGAGACCTGATAAAGATCAGTTCAGCACCTCACAGACATTAAATTATGCCACATGGTTATTAACATGTGCCTCAGGGCCCAGGCCCCGAGCCTCCCTTTGTTGTGCGCTTGCCCCCAACTAATTGTAATGACCATAGTTCAGACTTGGTCAGGGGATAAATGGAGCCCCTCTGGAGGGTCAAGTTTGAGTTAGTTCCCTCAGAGCAAGCCAGCCTTGCTGTCATGAATCTTCCCCTTGGATATATGGGACAACACCCAAGGGTACTTCCATGGACTGAGTCCTCACACCCTTTGGTGGGTGAATATTTCTTCTAGATATATCATTGAGTGAGCCTTCTCCCTGTTTGGGTGAGAGACACTCTTTGGTTACTCCTGTGACAATAAATCCACATTTTTGTGTAGCGACTGCTGTCTGGGTTTTGGGTGCCTCTGTGACAGCAGGCTGCATGTCTAAGACCAGTTACTGGCCTTCGTCTTGATCAGCCAGAGAGGAAAAGATGATAAGGCCATTGGCATCTTTCATGTTTGTGTGAGTGCCATGTTTTCTGCCTGTGTTGAGCCTTGTGGCCAGGTGCATGTATACCTCATGTATTCCTTATGTGTGTTTGCATGTGTGCCTATTGAGAAAGTGTGCTCGCCTTCACTTCTAGCTGGACCTGGGAAGAGGGAGCTGCAGCAGCCTTGCGTCCTCACCTTGCCACTAAACTCAGCAACTCCTAACAAAAACAAGAGATAAAGATCACAAATATCAATATGTTGTGGTGCTATTTATGGTAAAATTAAAACTCATGTTCAGACATATGTGTATCTGAAGAAGTAGCTGATTGTGCAGAAAGAAGGTTTTTCTGTATTTCCCTCCAAGATAGTTCCACTAAATGATTAAAAGATATGGTAAGAAGAAAAACAGATCTACATGTCCCTAAAGCATGCACAGTATCAAGTAATTCATATTTTCAGACAGCTTGCTTGAGTCTCATTCAGAACCTAAATTGTTTCTACACAAGCTTAAGGATGGCCTCTACAGATTTTTCCAAATATTTTCAGTACTAATGATATTTTTTTCTAGAGCTGGTAAAGAACCAGAATAATTTCATTCCCATTCAGTTTCCAAATCTAATTTCTATGAATGTTGATTTCAGTACGATCCATGTAAAGTTACTGAAACCAGTGGAATTTTAAAATGTCACCAAGGTTCAGTCCAGCTTTCAAGTACACATTACTGACAGTGGCAGAACAGAGAAAGTGAAAAACAAATCAAAGATGCTTTAGATTTGATTGCCTTGGCAAGGCCAGATTTTGTTGTTGCTGTTCCAGAAAGCCAACTGTACTTCATATAGAAATCCATGTGTTGAGTTATGTGGTTTTTTTGGAGGGGAGCATATTTGGTCTTTTTAAGAAGAAGAAGAAACTCTTCAGAACAACATCTCATTTAAAGAAGAATGTCCTCTGAAGACACAACACCTAGTATGTAAGATATTTTGTATTTCCCTTGAATTTACCTTTTGCATGAGTGAAATTGAACTAAAATATGTTGACATTAAATGTAGTTAAATGTAGCACCACAATAACAAAGAAAAGGAAAAGGAAAAATAAAGACATGGGCTTGTAAGAGTAGTCAGGATTAATTGAAAACTTCCTCTCTGAGATAACCCTGTAAGTTAAGAGGAACATTGAAGAAGATGTAACTCCAACTCAGCTAAGCTATTTATCAAAGGGGTTTTTGGGGGTTTCTAAATGAAATTTTAATTTTTCAGTCCTTAGGCTTCCTTCTTTCATGCTCCCCATAAATCCTAATTTTTCTCTTTTTTATCCTTTAAACATTCTTCCTTTCCTTTCTCTTAACTATTGGGTTGTTATACTTCTTTTTCCTCTATTATGCATGGCATAAGTCTTACCCCACTGAATTTAGTGACAGTCTTTCAGTACTAAAGTGGTACAGTGTTAACAATGACTCTGCATCTGTGTATCTGTGTAAATCAAAGCAATAGTGACAGCTCCATGGTTTCTACATCTGATTCATTAATGTTTGATTATAGTATGTGCACCTTTCTTCTTTCTGCTACTCTGAGTCTTTAAAATGTGAGGTATTTATCACAAAAGTTGTCATTCAAGCCTAGTTACGTAAAGTGTAAAAAATGTCTAATTTGGAAGCACAGCATGCCATCTAGTGGAAATACATTGTGAACAGCACAGCAGTTAGCAGATCTAGAAAACGCGGTGAAAAACAATAATCATCCCCTCCTGAGCTGAGCAGCACTGTCCCAGTGTCCATTTGTGCTTTAGTTAATGAACACCTGACATATTCATGAATCTTCATTTCCAACTACCTCTAGCCAAATATTTGAGACAGTATTTGAGGACTTGTTATAAATTATTCACATGGATGGGAATTGAGCAGAACTATTTTGAAAGTTGGGCGTGAAATATTAGATCTCTTTAATGAAAGCTGACTTTCAACGGCAGAAGCCCAAGAGCCTAATTAACTGCTCACTGAGACACTAAAGTGTAACTCACCCTCCACAAACAATTCCCGTGGCTTTAGGGTTTTTATTTTCTTCGTGATGGGATATACAAGAAAATACGGGCAGTACTCCCTGTTCTTGCACTGATGTACAACAGCAAGTTTTGAAAGAGAAATTTCATAGAAACACAGAATGGTTGAAGTTGGAAGGGACCTCTGGAGGTCATCTGGTCACCTTCCCCTGCTCAGGTAGGGCCATCTAGAGCCAGTTGCCCAGGACCATGTGACTAGCTGACTTTTGAAGATCTCCAAGGATAGAGACTCCACAACCTGTCTAGGCAACCTGTGCCAGTAACTGATCACCCTCACAGTAAAAAAGGTGTTTCCTGACCTTCAGGTGGAACCTCCTGCATTTTTGTTTGTACCCATTGCCTCTTTTACTGTCACTGAAAACCACTAAGAAGAGCCTGACTGTCTTCTTTAGACCTTCCCTTCATGTATTTATATATATTGAGAAGGTCCCCTGTCAGTCTCCTCCTCTGTAGGTTAAATATTCCCAACTCTTTCAGCCTTTCCTCACAGAAGAGATACTCCACTCCCTTCAGCATCCTTGCTGCCCTTTGTTGGACTCTTTCCACTGGGTGCATGCTTGTCTTGTACTGGGAAACCCAGAACTAGACACACTACTCGAGGTATGGCCTTACCAGTGCTGAGTAGAGGGGAATGATCATCTCTCTTGACCTGCTGGTAGTCCCTTGCCTAATACAGTCCTGGATGCTGCTAGCCTTCTTTGCCACAAGGATACACTGCTAGTTCATTTCCACTGCCCAATAGGACTCCCTCATCCTCTTCTGCAGATCTGCTTTCCGGCTGAGTGCCCCCAGTGTATGCTGGTGCATTCATTTCAAAGAAAAATGTATTTGTTTTGTTACCACATATTCTGATGTTACTATGTATTCTGCTATGTATTTAAAGGAATTATTAATTTATATTTGCTTTTTCTTCCCACAAATCCATATGCACAAATCTAGACATGGGTTTCATCACCCTTCAAATGCACACATCATCATGTATATCCCTTCATAGATTAAACACATGATAAATTCAGTCTTGAGAACATATCTATTAATTAAGTGAGCATTCTCTCATTGTGGTGGGACAACTAAATCATGACCTTCTCATCTAGTAGCTGTTGTTATTTCAGCTTCAGAAAGCTTTCTGCTGACATGAATGCACCAGCCATCCTCACACTGCTGAGATAATACCTGAACATTAAGGTGTATCCAGGTATGATACAATGTGCCCATATTACGAGCACCGAAGAGGAAGGCAGAAGGAGAGATGTTTGCATTCAAAATTCCTAGAGGAACTCAGCAAGAATTATTTCACTTGTCATTACAGTGGAAAATACTGTTTGGGAGCCTTACATTCTTACTCTGGTTTAGTCAGTTCATTTCAATCTAAGTCCATATTGTTTCTATAACAGAAGTCCTGCTCTTGCTCCCAAAAGACACACAGGGGCAGGGCTGAACTATCTCTTTTCACATAAGTGTGGTTTAAGCTGAGTGAAGCTAATTGCGAAACTGCACCCCAGAGGCAAGCTGGCTGATGAGCAGTACCATTCGTCTCAGATGTTCCCAGTGCTGGCTCACAGCTCCCACCACATTGTGAATTCAACAACCTTAAGTTTCCCATGACTCTTGTGTGCTCACTGAAGAAGGAAAGCTCTTCAGAGGTTGCAAAATCTCACCTTGGCTGCCAGCTTCTCTCAAGATTCAAGACTATCCAAGAGCTAAGCAAATTTTTCAAATGAGGTGTGGAAACATTCCCCCCACCACCATTTTTAACACGGGTGTTTATACACTAATGACTGCATCACTTAAAACTACTAAATCTAATGAAGTTCACCTGGAATAAGAAAGAATTTATCAAAGGAATCTCAAAGTCATCAGCTCTTTAAGAACCTTTGAAGGACCACTGGTATTTTCAGAGCACAAGAGGAAGAACACAGTATGTAGCTTTAAAAAATGTGGGAGGAGGAAAAGAGGGAACAAGCTTCCTGATCTCATAGTCTAATCTCAGTTCCCAGAAGTGTACTGGAAAAAAAAAAAATCATCAACTAATCTATTTATAGCCTTTGGAAAATGAAAGATGGTGTTAAGAACAAACCACTTCAGAGCAACACGATTTAAAAAAATAACAACAAACTAGGTCCTGTGGGTAGAGAGAAGTATAACTCACTGCCTCTTTCTAACTATTAGCATTGCCTTAGATGACCTTGCCATAACACTTAGGACACATGGTTCAAACCAAATAGGAAGTGATACAAAGGGAGTAAAGCATTCCTGAAAACTGTATAGGCTGACTAAATCAGAGGCTAATCATCAAATTGACAGTTCTGAGCAGGATTCTTCAGTCTCTCTTTGACGGTTTCTAACCTTAACACAAATTAGTATATGTCAAATTGCAACGGAAAGCAGGACAAGTGCTGAGATGTATAAATGTGAGTATTGCTTGCAAAAAAAAAAAAAAATATTCCACTTTGCTCATAATCCAGAGAGCATGTAACAAGAACATGCAGAAGTAACACGACCTAGGACACATCCTACAAATAATGACTGTAGGTATGAGTACTGTCTAATCTGTAAAAGATGAAGGGCATAGTCTTTGTACGAATAAGGGTTGTTGTTGCAAAGGAGAAGGGAATAATTTATTCTTAATGTCCACAGGGAATAAGAAAAACATTTCCATTACAGGAGGTTCTTAAGGACAAATTTGACAAATATTTGGTAAGAATGGTTTGGACATAGTTAATTTGAAAGTAAAGTAATCACTTACATTATTCTCCAGGTTAATTCAGGTTATAATTTCTATGACTGTAGATGACAGACATATTGGCCAAACCGTGTCGAGGACTAAAATTCTCAGAGGTCTCTACTAAAATTCACACTCATTTCTGTTTCTGGATTGGTTTGAAATTTAGAGCAAGGAATTGAGGCTCTCTGTACTGGTGGGTTTTGTTTTGTTTTGCTTCCAAAGGAAATATTGAGAGAAAAAAAAAAAAAAAAAAAAAAAAGGAAAGGTTTGAATCATACAATGACTGTCTCTTTATGCTTTACTTGAAGTTAAGGACATTTGCAATGTTCTCATAAATACTTCTAATTCTCTGTGTAAGTTCGGAACAATGACTAGATTTAATGTAATTTTAAAATTATTGTTTTGGAATAAACTAATCTGCTTCTTCTTGTCCTTCCTGTCCCATACCAACCCTTTTTATCCATGTGTGTAATATAACACATGAATCTGACTGAATGACACAACCGAGCATTTTTAAAAAGAGGAAGAGAACTTGGGAAAGATAAAAGAAAATAAGATCAAAGAAAATAAGATAAGAGTTCAGATACAGCTACTAAGATGTCAAAATTTCTTGGCAGATATTTTCATGACAGGAGTCTAGACATTACACACAACTTTTCCTACAAAAAATAGTCTCAAAGTTATACCAAGTGCTCGTTTAATTAGTTCCCTGTGAATACAATGGCCCAGCAGTGACTGTCTAGGTGCCGTGTGGGACACCAGCTCCCTATGGGCCAGGGGCCAGGAGTGTCAAGTTCTCCCCAGGGACTCCACCAGGGCAGGGCCTGCCAGTTGGAGCCTGTCCCACCATCCCAGCCAGGAGCAGAGCAGCCAGGGAGCACCAGGGTAGCCCAGTCATGTAGCATCAGGCATCTCCCTAGGGACAGGGATACACCAAGACCAGGCTGGGATGTCGGCCTATGCGTGAGCCTGGCTCAGCGGGGCCCATGGTCAGATGTGGGGAGCTGGAGACGAGCCTTGCTGAAGTATTGCTGGGGAAGGGTCTGACAACCCTGGGGGCTGACATGGGATCGTGGGAAGTGGGCAGGGTAGAGGGAGCCCTAGGGGAAGCTGGACAGGAACAATCAGGGATATCAGTACCTTTAGAGCCTTGAAGACAACCTAGAAAATGTTAGATATTGCATTCCTAATGATGTGCCAACCTGGGAACCATGATTGTCAAGTATTCTCAACGGATTATTATAAATATTCCCCCATTATAAAAGATGAAAAAAAAGAAGCCATAGCAAAAATAATTAAAAAAAAAAACCCTAAACCTCAGAACCCCCTAAATTATGTCCTCCCTACAAAAGAAGAGTTTGTTTAATTAAGCAGCCTTCTTCAAACTTCCAAAAACTTCATGTGCACTCCAGGTGAGAGTTCCAGTAGGCCTAACATGCTGCAGCATTCATGGACATGTTTTGTTAGCAAAATTGAGTTTCTATTACTTCACCCCATCTATAATGTTGAAAGATATTAATAGATCAGTGCTTTCATTATCATAAAAAGTACTGTTTTTCACTTCTTACCAATAATATCACTTGAGTAGAAGGACCTACCACTTACTTTTACACAGAAGAACTACTCCTTATGCTTTACTCTGTGAAATCATTGCATAGTTCTGCTTTCTGTGTACAAAGAATTTATGTTTATGCCTCATAGCCATATTTAGTATTAAATACCTATTAAAATTAGATCTATTTATGAATTTCACACAGCTTGTTTTGTTGGTTTGTTTCCAATTTAAGGCTCTATCCTAGCTGTGGTTCACTGATTTTCATACAGGATGTATCTTCAAAATTACACCTGTATAGAAAGAGCGCAGTATGGGGTTAAGCTTCGCATTCAGAGGCAGGTGACAGAGGTGCTCTGACTGTTTTCTGATGCCATGAGTGTAACCACAGAACACCTGTGAAGTGGTACCTTCCCATACAAAGGTTCACCACCCGGTAAAAGTGTGTTACTATAAATACTTGCCTGCTGTTCTTTTATTTGGAAGAATACACAGGTATTAAAAATAGAAATTTTGGCCTGTACTCTCATTCTGCTTAGCCAATGATACCAGAATTAAACCCACACAAAGCACATGCCACATTGATTCAAGTCATATGGAAAAGGTTGTTAAAACATTCGTAACATAAAATATTAAGCAAACTATGATTATTTGCACCAAACGAAAGAATCACAAGAGTTCATTTTGATTTACTCTGTTTCTGCTGTCCTATCATCTCATTATTCTGCAACATAGATAGGGGAAAAGTTTCTTGCTTCGTTCAAATAAGCAGGACTTACAAGTCTGTGCAAACCTTGCCAAATGCTCTAGCACCTCGGGGTAACTGTTTCTCTCATTTTTTCTAATTTCTCTCAAAGGCCAGGCTCATCAAACAGAGG
Organism: Eurystomus gularis; assembly: GCA_013400335.1. Classification (NCBI taxonomy): domain Eukaryota; kingdom Metazoa; phylum Chordata; class Aves; order Coraciiformes; family Coraciidae; genus Eurystomus; species Eurystomus gularis. Next base: position 36,603 of record VZZY01006844.1, on the reverse strand, counting down.
AGTCTTTCAGTATATCTCAAGGTCACTGGGTTGGGATTCATTTGCACAGGAGTGAGGAAAAACTTTGAGAGAGAAACATCATTATGAGCTCCAAAAATTTCCTTTTTTTGCTTTCATCTCTCTGACAGCCAATCAGTTCTTTTGTTCATATGTTGGCTACTAATGCACATTTTTGTCTTCTACCTCTCTGACTTTCCCAGGGAACCTTTGTAATTGGGAAAAACATTCATGTGCACATAGTGTTTGAGTTGCTAGAGCTAAAGAAAAAATTAGAAAACAAAACAAATTGCCACAAGCCATCACATCTGAGCATGCAAATAACTGTCTCTTGATGTATCTGTCAGGGATATCATGGTTAAAGCTGGCAATAGCTTCCAGATTTGAATGGGGGTCAAACGGAGGAAGGGTTTTTTAAGAAGTTCTCCCTAATGAATTTAAGTTCTTTAAATATACCCTTCATTTAAGAACAGGTTTAGAAGTTTTTCAGTAATTAAATAATTTGAAAAGGTGATAGGCAATGAAGGAGAGGGAAGTAAGAGAATTTTAGAACTGGCAGGATCATTAATGTTATGTTCTACTTGAAAAGTATATATTCACATTATCCTGATAGGTCACAAGTTGATGGGTTAAGCACAGTTGTGAGTTTCTGAATGAAGTGACTGTAACCAGGAAAAGAAGTCAACATCTAAAGGTTATGTTGTTACAAGCAACTGGACATGTCTTATCATTCACCATGATTACATGCACATTTTATCAAGCATTCAAATATTTTTATTCATTGACTGTGGTTAGAAAGAGAAAAGAGGAGACTGATTGAAGTAGAAAATGTTGTAGCTTTTGTAAAGAATTACAAAGTTAGGTAAATTTTTCATTTTTATCTTTATTTCACATTAAATCTTTCCCTCTTCCATCCCACATATGCATTTCTTATCCTTGTATAAATTTGGACTAGACATTCACCAGAGGATGAAATTATTTAATGAACTAGAGATTCATTCCTCTATACACCATCTTTTTATGACACCAAATCACCTTCATATGAATTGCCTGCAGGCTGCACACTTGTGCTGCATTTTTTGTGGAACTTGATGATTTTTCCAGGCTCCAGCTGTAATGCATCTGGTGTTTATGGAGGTCAAAAGTGTCAGAAAACCATGCTTTTGCTTTTTTTTTTTGCAAGTTCATGGATTTCTTTTTCAGCGCAAAAGTTTCAACAGGTGTTATCCATTGTAAGTTCATGTGACTTCTTAGGGAAGGAAATGCTGCAGAAACCATACCTTTTGCAGTATTCTACATTCTGCTCCTGTAAATTTTTTCTGGAGAGACAAACGATGTCATAGTACAGTCACATAGCTGGGTATACAGCCTTTGCCATAGCTGAAAAGATAGCTGCAAATTTAAAAAGAATATATGCTTCAGAGTACAGATATATTTTCAAGTGAAGGTAAACAGGACGATGCACATCTGTCTTTCAACATAGAGGGAATGTGATATTTAAACTGGAAATGATAGAGCTAGGAAAGAAGAAAAGTAATTCAGGATGGAGGTCTGTTTACTTCCACTCAACTACTTTTTTATATATATATATAGCAGCAGAAAGAGAGTTTATTAATATCTTCTCCTGGTTCTGCAGTTTTGCAGTCTGATGCTGAGTTAAGATGACCAATAACCTTTGGGTGAATAAATAGGTAAGCAGAACCTTGTTCATGAGCTGAGGAATATGCACAGATAGAACTGCATTTTTTTCTCTGAAGAGTTCTCCATGATGGAGTATTCATTAAATGATCACATTACTATGTCTCACAACAACTGTGTTGAAAGGCAAGCTTACAAATTGCTTTGGGATTTGACTGTCAAAGTTATGTGAAAAGAATCATAGAAACATAAAATGGTTTGAGTTGAAAGAGACAATAAAGATCATATAGCTACAATCCCCCTTCCATGAGCAGGGACTCCTCCTACTAGACAAGTTTGCACAAAGCCCCATCCAACCCGGCCTTGAACACCTACAGGGATGAGCATCCACAACTTCTCTAGGCAACCTGTTCCCATGACTCACCATCCAAATTGTAAAGAACTTCATCCTTACATCTAATCTAAATCTGTCCTCTGATCATCTTTCTGGCCCTCCTTTGGACCCTTTCCAACAGGTCCATGTCCTTCTTGTGTTGGGGGTTCCAGAGCTGGATGCAGTATTCCAGGTGGAGTGTCATGAGAGCAGAGAAGAGGGGGATAATTACCTCCCTCCACCCGCTGGAAATGCTTCTTTTGATGCAGCCCAGGATATCATTGGCCTTCTGGGCAGCAATCACACATCGTTGGCTCATGTTGAGCTTTTCAGCAACCAGCACCCCCAAGTCTTTCTCCTCTGTTCTCAACCCTTACTCCATGCAGTCTGTATTTGTGCTTGGGATTGGCCTGACCCAGGTGCAGGATCTTAAACTTGACCTTGTTGAACTTCATGATGTTGGCATGAACCCACCTTTCAAGCCTGTCAAGGTCTTTCTGGGTGGTATCTCTTCCCTCTAGAGTATCAACAACACCACACAGCTTGGTGTTGTCTGCAGACTTGCTGAGGGTGCACTCAATCCCACTGTCCATGTCACCTACAAAGATGTTAAACAGCACCAGTCCCAGTACCATGAGGGACACCACTCATCACTGGTCTCCACTTGGACACTGAGCCATTGACTGCAACTCTTTGAGTGAAGCCATCCAGCTAATTCCTTATCCACTGAGTGGTCCATCTGTCAAATCCATGCTTCTGCAATTTAAAGACCAGGATGTCGTGCGGGACAGTGTCAAACACTTTGCACAAGTCCAGGTATATTATGTCAACTGCTTTTATCCACTGATGCTGTAGCTCCACCATAAAAGGCTGTAAAAGAATTTGAAGAGTCTGGTCACTCAAAAAAATTAGTGTGCAGCATAAAATGCATAACATATTCGCACTGATAGAAGAAAGATGAGCTGCTTCTGCTTCTCAACCAATGTTTTCTGCTTACCGTATCTTGTTTAACATACAGTATCTAGCACCACTTTTAATGCGTTAGGTAAAAATTAAGCCTTTTATAAATTCACTGTAACTGCAGCGAAAGTAGTTCCTTTAGGATATAGTTCTAAACTGCCAACCTGACAAAATTAAAGACAATTCATCTGTGTGCACTGGACCAAAATAATTACTTTAAAGCTCTCTTATAAAGTCTCACCAAATGTAAATCAAGTTTCTAAAAAAAGCATTTCCTGGGTTACTGGTTAGTCTGTTCCAGGGCTGAAAAGACTGAAATGTTCTGCTTCTTACCCTGGGTCATGCCTACCACCTACATCTAGCAATTCCAGGGTCTGTGATTTAGAAACAATAGAAGTGCCAATTTTCATATTCTCTACCATGGAATAAAGAAACTGCGAGACTCTTGGGTCTAAATGCAGTTCACCTCTTGAGTTCTCAGTAATTACCATGGAAGTTATGTCTATGGATAACCTTCTTAAGGTTTTGAGTTTTGAGTCTGTATCTTAAAGAACTGGGGCATGAAGACCAGGTTTCTTGAAAAAATCTTTCAAGAATTGTAGTGCCAGGGCAGTGTGATTGGTACTCTGGCTTCCATGGAGCCTGGCAATCTTCCAGATGTTCAGTGAAATAGGAATTAGACAAGCCCTTGCAGTGCAGAGGTCTAGAAGCTTCCAGACAAATCTGAGCTGAAATAATATTTTAAGAAAACAATATTTTCCACAAACTAGAAATTCTTCCAATTCTGAAGTTGATCAACAGAGCAATAAGAGATCTGTTAAAACGTAGGATCGGATTATTTTGGAAATAGAAAAATAAAACCCAGAAAAAGATGCATATACTTATCTGCCATAATATCTTACCATCAGTACATTCTGTAAAATAACTACCTTTCTTCACCTGCTGCAGTTAACCAGGGACATGAGCTACAGATTTAAACAAAGATACTGGATACTTACCCTTTTCCCTTCATGGTGTCAGGTGTAACTTGTTTTATGAAGTAATTTTCTACCCTCCTCCTCTCCTTCCACGTAATATTTGCAGCTAACTTAGCAGCTGCTATAAACTGCTTTTTCTACATGTTTTCAGTATTCCACTGGCTGCAAGAACATTAACTTTTTTTTCCAGACATATCTTTCCTCCAGACAACAGGATTGTCTGCCACATATGTCAATTTCTTGATTTCATATGGGAGTTTACTGTTATCTTCTTTCCTTTCATATCTCTGCGGTCCCTTAGATCAGCTCCAGCAATACTATTAGGTGTTACTGGAGTTCCTATTGCAGTGAAATCCTCTATGGTGGGATGGTATATTGGTACTATTCTCAGAAAAAGTCTCCAGAACAACTTAGAAATCTGTTGTCATTACTGAAGTGAACTGGAGATTCCATGATTATTCAGGTCAAGAGTTTTCTGGTGGTTTAGTTGCCATTCTGCCATCACTGTCACTACAATTGGGGTATCAGCAATACCTAGAGTAGAGATTAGCTGACAAAGTTTAGAAAAGCCAGCAACTTTCACTTTTTCGTTTTGTCTTGAATAGATTTCATGCAGAATAGGATCATTTGCACTGCAGAGTCACTTCTTTTTCTTTAAGGTAGTCGATTTTAATCGATATTCAAATAGGATGAGATACACAGGAAAAGATGATGCAGGCAAATGACACATCATGCCTAGAAGACTACAATTTTGCATTTTTAAAACAAAAAAATCATAAATGGACAACACAGTGAGGTATGCAATGTGGCTACAAAAGGTAAAGTTAAGATATCTAACTGTCTATGTTCATGTGTGACCTGGCTGCGCATAGCTTGGATAGACATACTGTCCACTGAGTGAAAAACTGGCTGGAAGGCTGGGCCCAAGGAGCTGTGATGAATGGAGGTAAATCCAGTAAATAGGCAGTCACAAGCGGTGTTCCCCAGGACTCAATATTTGGGCCCATTCTCTTTCATGTGTTTATCAGTGACCTGCATGAAGGGATTGAGGGCATCCTCAGTAAGTTTGCAGACAACTCCAAGTTAGGTGGGTGTGTTGATCTGCTTGAGGGTAGTGATGCTCTACATAGGGATCTGGACACGCTGGATTGATGGGCCAAGGACAATGGTATGGAGTTCAACAAGATCGAGTGACAGGTCCTGCAACAGGGTCACAACAACACCATCCAACACTATAGATTTGGGGAGGAGTGGTTGGAAAGCTGGCCAGCAGAAAAAGACCTGGAGGTGTTGGTCAACAAGTGGCTGAATATGAGCCAGCAGTGTGCCCAGGTGACCAAGAAGGTGAATAGCACCCTGATATGTATCAGAAATAGTGTCGCCAGCAGGACTAGGGAAATGATCATCCCCCTGTACTTGGCACTGGTGAGGCCACACATCAAATACTGTGCTCCATTTTGGGCCCCTCTCTACAAGGAGGACATTGAGGTGCTGGAGCACATCCAAAGAAGAGTGGTGAATCTGGTGAAGTGTCTAGAGCACAAGTCTTATGAGGAGCAGCTGAGGGAACTGGGTTTGTTTAGCCTAGCGGAAAAGAGGCTGCGTGGAGACCTTATAACTCTCTACAACTCCCAGAAAGAAGGTTGTAGCAAGGTGGGAGTCAGTCTGTTCTCCCATGTAGCAAATGAAAAGACAAGAGGAAATGGCCTCAGGTTGTGCCAGGGGAGGTTTAGACTGGAGATTAGGAAAAATTTCTTAACTGAAAGGGTTGTAAAGCACTGGAACAGGCTGCCCAGGGAGATGGTGGAGTCACCACTCCTGGAGGAATTTAAAAGATGTATAGATGTGGTGCTTGGCAACATGGTTTAGTGATGGATTTGGCAGTGCTGGGTTCACAGTTGAACTTGATCTTAAGAGTCTTTTCCGAACTAAACTATTCTATAATTCTATGATTCTAGGTGTCAAAACTTCAAATAGGGTCAAGTGAATGGAGGTCCATTAAGAAATTCAGTTGCCAAAAACATGCCTTTAAAACTTGTTTATTGGAAATGCTCTCCACATCCTGTGTGGACTCCATCTGTCCTTCCTGAAGGGCACATTTCTCCCTCACTCCTGTGTCATATCTGTCATTGTTGGCATGTTTTGTCTTTTTTTAACTGTTATGAAGCATAGATAAAGCTATCATGAATTAGGCTAACTTAAACATTTAATTTCTAATTATTACAATCTCAGAGCTTTTTTCATATGTGAAACCAGGAAACAAGGACGATTGTATTTTTTTATATCACTTTATATTTGTCTGTCTGAAATTTATCTCAGTTATTGATTCATCTGTCTCATAAGATACAGGCACAATTCTTCATGGTTTGTCTTCATTCTCAGTATAATGAATAATTTTGTATAAGCAAACTTTGTCATTTCACTGGTCATTATTTTTTCCAGCACATATGTGAGTGTGCTCAACAGTCTACATCCCAGAGCACAGCTCTGGGCAGGACTCCAGTTATAAGCTCCATCCATAGAAAGACAAGATTATTTACCTATACTCTCCATTTCCTACTTTTGGAATGACTATTCAGCTTAGATTTTCTCTCATAACTGCAATGTTTCTTTAAAGATATTTAGTGACAGGTTTTGCCAAAAATATTCTGAAGTCCAATTATATCGGTGGGATCATTCTGATCTGTATTCTTCTAAAGAACTCCAAAGGGTTTGTAAGACATTTCCCTTTACAAAACCCATGTTGACTCACACCTACATGGACTGGATTTACCCAGATGTCTACCACTTCTACCTTTTAATGGAACAATAGAATTCTTCTACTAATTGATTTGGACTGTTTTGCCCTGTACAAATGTCAAGCTCAGTGTCCTTTCTTCTAGAAAGATTTCTAAACATTGACACAATATTTTTATTTCTACATACACTGTCTTTTTGGTACAGAGGAAATTGCTAAGAGAAGATTGTACACTGCCACTAATACCTTAGCCACTTAATCTCTGAATTTTCTTATACTCCTTAGTGATAACCAACTGCCATACAGTTTTATTAGTAAAATAATTGCAACTTTAATAAAAAAAAAACAAGACTGTCTTTTTAATGATGGATACATCACATTGTTACAAACTTCTAACAGAAGATTCTAGAATCTTCTCTCTCCTTTCCTTCACCTTCATTAAAATTATATAGTCAGATATTCCTATTTTAACAAGAAGAAAGAAAGAATGAATTTTGGGGGGGGGGAGGAAGTTAAGAACAGAAGGGATTACTGTATGTTGATCTTAGACTTCCAGATTCTTTATGAGGGGTTGTCTTGAATTAAAATGAAACATTAAAAGGAGACCAAATATTTTTCTTCTAGAAATAAAATATCTATCAGCATGAAAAATGTTCACTTTTTCTAAAGCAATGTAAGTTGCTTAACTTACTGGTTGAGAATATTCAGTGGTAGAAGTAGTAGGACTTTTAAGTTAGTGTTTAAAGTGTTCAGAACTGTAACATCTGAGAATAGGTATTTTGTATAAGGAACTGTTGCCATATCCTGTGGAATGTCTGTTTTTAAAAATGGACTGTATTCCTGTAATTGCAATTTTGTAGTGCTTTCTTTATTCATTACTAAATTTCTTGAATATTCTCATTTGTACTCAGGGATATAAGTCAGTACTGAGACTTCACCTTCAGCTTTAAGTAGACAGAAAAGTCCTGTAGTTATTAGGTCAGTTTAAGGCTTCTGCGATCACATAGTTAAATTACTATTTTAAGCCTGTCTAAATCTTCATTAACTCCTAATTTATTTGGAGCCTAGGTCTATTTTTCTAGAATAAGTTAAAAGACAGACAATGAAGCTGAAAAGAGCCTTCCTATTTTCAGGTTCTTGCACTTTCTGCTGCAGGGATTAATTTTTCTGTATATATTTTATTACACTTAACTTGGGCTTCTGTAAGTTCCTTCCCATCAGAAGTATGTAATTCTTGTTGACTTTCTATGCAGGACAGGGAATTCCTGCCATAGCACTCTACTGCTCTTTACCGGTCCCATTTTCCTGGGGTCATTACTCTTTTTTGTGTGACAGATTGGTATTTCTTCATCTTCTTACAATTCCTGCTCTCTATTTTAAGAAAGATTCTTATAGAATTCTTCCTCCGAGCACATTAAGCAAAGTTATACTCTTACCTATCCAGGACTAGTGTGCAAGTGCAGATAACTCTTTGAATGTTTACAAATCAAAATAATGTCTTGTAGAATCACGTCAGTGTGTCTGAGGACTTTTTTTTTGTGTTTCACAATAACCAGGCAATTTCATTTTGGAGTGCGATATTTTTTCTTTGCCTCATCAAAAACATATACATGCTGTGTACTGGTCATTTATCAGGCAGAAGACACTATCAAGGTGAAGAAAATTATGGGTAAGAAAGCAAAAAAAAAAAAGCAGAATAAGCAAGTGCACCAGATTGAGATCCTACAGTGAGAAAGGCTTAAAAGCTAAAACTGAAGATGTTTTCTTTCTGTTCAACAGATACCTGAAACTCAGTAGAAGCCTGAAATGAATTCATTTCAGACATGTACCTTTCACTACACTCAGACACATACTTTTTTTATCCGTGCTAAACCTCTGCCTAATACAAGTAATGCCTAGCTGCAGAAACTGAGCAAAGCTGTCTGTAATACTCTCCTGGGGCCAACCTGTTAAGTCTGCTCTAAGTGCCTAACAGAAGACTGACCCACTCACAAAATGGAAGAACAGCTTCTCTTCATAGACATGTACCTGAAAATGAAGACTATGAGATCAAACTACTATGAAAAAGAGGGCAGTCTTCATTATACAGAAAGCAGGAGATCATGTTAGAAAAATTTTTAGCATGAATTTAAACACAGTCCTCCCTCCAGCAATTGCAAGTGAGAAGAGCAGGAAGGCAGGTCTCTTGCTGAGATTTCAGTGTGAGGCCTGGACCATTCACAAAGCAGTTGAAGATCAGTGTGGTCTCAGAGCATTAGGTTAGTTTTGCACCTATCTGTAAGTATACCTAAAAAGATGCTACTTCACTCTTTCCATGCTTAAGCTGAATGGACTTCGACCATTGCTACCCTGGAAGTCGGTAGAGACATAAGCCAAACATTATGTCCAATTTGTACCAAAAAATGTCTTTCCTGTCCCTTGAATCTCATGTTTGTTGTCATTTGTGTCAACAGACCATACATGTACCTATCAACTGATATACTGGGGCATGCATGCAAACTATATGTTTGAAACCCCGTAGGCCAGGAAAAGCACAGTAAGTACAGCTCCTTTCTTTCTCAAAAAACACTGTAATTACTACGCTCAAAAATAAACCATCTCTCTCATGCATCTTTTGTCTTTCATAAAAGAAAGAGCGCAGCATGCTTTATTCTTTAAAGGATATTTATGACCACCTTTATGGATCTAAAGTAAACAGAAAGTTTGAAACAAAGCCTCAAACAGTATAAAGGAATGGAATGGAATGGAATGAAACAGAACTATTTCAGTTGGAAAGGATCTACAACAATCATCTAGTCCAACTCCCTGACCACTTCAGGGCTGATCAAAATTTAAAGTATGTTATTAAGAGCATTGTCTAAATGCCTCTTAAACACTGACAGGCTTGGGGCATCAATCACCTCTCTAGGAATCCTGTCCTAACATTTGACCACCCTCTTGGTAAAAAAATGCCAAACCTGAACCTCCCCTTCATGTGGCTTTTTAACCATACCCACATATCCCATCACTGGATACCAGGACAACCTCCTTCTCCACTTCCCCTTCTCGGGAAGCTGTGGAGAGCATTGAGGTCATCCCTCAGTGTATTTCTTTCCAAACCAGACAAATGTGGTTTCCTCAGTCACTCATTTCACAGGACATTCCTTCCAGCCCTTCACCACCTTTGTTGCTCTCCTCTGGTGTATTCAAGTACTTTAACACCCTGCTTAAATTATGGGGCCCAGAACTGCATACAGTATGCAAGGTAAGACTGCACCAATGCTAAATACAACCTGCTGGTTATGTTGTTTTTAATGCACTGCAGAATGCAGTTTGCCCTCATGGCTGCCAAAGCACAACTGGATGGCTAGATGAGAAATAACTGTATTTTCCTAGATTTTAAGTGATTAATTTTCCGTGTTCCCTACAGAACATGAAGTCTTTTTGTATTGTTCTTAGAGGATACCCATGTATGTATAGCATCTAATGTGAGACCACACATACTACATGTGACTGGGGTTTGTGGTTTTTTAATTAGTGTATGTTCATGTTCTACCAATATGATCATCAGGGTCCAGGATGAGTAAAAACTTCTGACTGCATCTAAGAAAAACATAGCCCTTTGCTATCCAGAAGAAGGAAAAAGTCTTTAGCTCTGGAAAATTCTCTATGCTTTGAAATAGACTGTTATACATACATAATTTTCATTTATTGTTTAAAACAATCCCACTAATCCCACAACATCAGCGACATGGGCCAAGTGACACCAATCTTTTAACAACTACTGATGCATCTCACTGAGGCAGCTGGACATCATGTACAGAACTATCCTCACATAAGTTTTGTTTTGAATGTGTTCTCTCTAACAGGGGTCTGTTTCAGTGATTTCACATATATCATTCAGGTGCTTTTTACTTTCCAGACGCTTTGTTTGATTTAAAAACTTCTCTCTTTTAGTGAAAAAAGAAGCTGAGTTAAAATGAAAAAGGTCATCCTAGTCTTTTTATGTTCTGAATCATCAATTAGTTCTGCTCAGTAGCACCTTCCCAGGCTCAGTATTTTCTCCTGAGAGATTGTGCCCTGAGGTAGGTTTTCAATAACATTTTGTATTTCTGTGTAGAATTCAAAATGTTCTTCATACACAGATGCTAAAGGTTCTCCCCAAATCATATCACTCAGTAAGCTCTCTCTGGATATTTGTGGGTTTTTTTATTGTAGACTGTGTACTCTCAGTTTTCCAAATTGCACTGTTGCCCAGGGCATTCTTCCTAGTAATTTTCTCCCCAGACTCACCTAAACCCCTGTCAAATGGCAGGGAAGCAAATCAACAATGAACTTAACTCTGGTAGAAATTTTCTGGCTGTGTTGCAGTCAGCTGTCAGCTTTTCCTGTTGCCCACTATTTGGTTTATTTTTCCTTTCAAAGCAGTATCCCCCTTTTTTTTTTTTTTTTTAACTTTCACCAAGAATCTCCACCCAGTTTACCCTCAGAGAATGCATCTTCCAGATTTCTTAGCATTAAATAAGCCAAGGGAATTGGAGTGGAGCTGTTTTTAAAGAAACAGACTCTGAAACACAAAACTGCAGGTCCCATAATTCTTTGAATTCAGTTTATGAGTGTCTGAGGTATAAATACTGACAGCTTCAAACTTATTGAATAAACAAATATTAGATATGCAATAGGAGAATGAAGTGTGAGTAAAATATGGCAGAATATAAAGCAGAAAAGAGAAATGAAATGTTGCTTGCTAAAGATGGCTTAGCACAACAGGATAAGGTGGTAACAGAATAAAAGGATATTTTTCATATAAAGTGGCAATCAATACACCCATTACATGAGAAAGTTTCTCCAAAAGCTGCTGAGCTGCTAATGGAAAAATTAGTAAGAAAACAAAGATCCCCAAAGAATATAATAAATCAGGGCTCCAGGGTCCTGAAGTACTTTTCATGCACAGAATGTAATGACATCTCATTTCCTACTTTTCTGCCAGGAATGCCAAGCCAACAGGATGATATAGAGCCTTATAAGCCTTTATGCCTCATTTCTGTACTGGATATTTAGTAATGTGCATTAAAATAGACTACAGACACAGAGGAAAATAATGTGTTCTCATTCAGTACCCCTGTTTTCTGTTCATAAATGCTTCGAGACTCCTTGTAGTGGTGTGCTATTTTCTACAAATAATTAGCTAATCATCATTCCTGTTTTTTCTTTATTTAAAAATTGAGCAGTGTATTTAGTTCTGATATGTTACATAGAGTGAATTTAACAACGCATAATGCAGTTAAATATTTAGATATCATGAAATTGCTGATGGTACAATACAAAAATATAAAGGAATGATTTCTATGAAAGGAAGTTGCCTAACTGTAGAGCACGTAGTTTAAAGCTACTGCCTGAAGCCTGTCGCCCGAAACTGTTTTACTAGCATGTTGATTGCTTTGGATCTGTTTCTGAGCCATATAATTCTCCCTCTACACTGTAAAAGCAGCTTATGCACCTAATTTAAAACATGGATGTGGCTATGGGACAGTAACCAGAAAGTTAGGCTTTGTAATATTCAGTATTGCAGTAACCATACCCCTTCTTGGTTTAGAGTTTTGTCTAATGCATAAGGGAAATCTGTCTGAGAACTTGAAACCAGTTTTATTAGAAACCAATCTATTTTGAAACATGATTACAGCAAAGTGATTCCACCTACCCCAGTCTACAGCCTTTAGCCTTCTGTACATGCCCAGCTGCATGCTTTGATAAGAACTAAGGGTATTTTCAACAAACAGAGCATCATGAGGCCCATCTCAAATGTAAAAACCGTGAAACTTAAGAAGTGACTGCAAATAGTCCTTACCTCCAAATAATGTTTCAACCTGTGCCTTCTTCAGTATAAAGACAGATATCCTTGACTGATCTTACATATTTTACACCTTTAATTTGGTCAGTCTTAAAGTACATGCATTTAATGTAAAATAACATTTCATATGGATCAACATAAAGAATGGTTGGTAAATGCATATGGAACATTCACACTAGACTATTTGTTAACATTACATCGTTTAAACATTTGATGATCAGCAGTCATTTTCTTGAATGATAAGTCACAGAATCATAGAATCATAGAATCATAGAACCATAGAATCATAGAATGGTTTGGGCTGAAAGGGACCTTAAAGATCATTGAGCTTCAACCCCCCTGCCACGGGCAGGGACACCTTGAACTAGACCAGGTTGCTCAAAGCCCCATCCAACATGCTCATGAACATTTCCAGGGAGGGGACATCCACAACTTCTCTGGACAAGCTATTCCAGTGTTTCACTACCCTCACATTAAATAACTTCTTCCTTACACCTAATCTAAATCTACCCTCTTTCAGTTTGAAACCATTACCCTATATCACTACAATCCCTGATAAAGAGGTTTGGGTTCAAAGGGATCTCAGAGATCATCTAGTTCTAACTCCCCTTCCACTAGACAAGGTTGCACAAGGCCCCATCCAATGTGGCCTTGAACACCTCCAGGGATGGAGCATGACTTCCCTGGTCAACCTGTTCCAGTGACTAACTGCCCTCATAGTGAAGCACTTCTTCATCTCATTGAATCTAAATCTACCCTCTTCCAGTCTGAAGCCATTACCTGTCATCCTATCACTAAAAGCCCTAGTAAAAAGTCTCTCCTCAGCTTTCTTCAGATACCAGAAGGCTCCCTAAGATCTCACTGGAGCCTTCTCTTCTCCAGGTTGAACAAATCCAACTCTCTCAGCCTATCCTCATACAAGATGTGTTCCAGCTCTCTGATCACCTTCATAGCCCTCCTCTGGACCTTCTCCATGTCCTTCTTGCACTGGGGGCTCCAGAGCTGGACACAGAACTTCAGCTGGGGCCTCATGGGAGCAGAGCAAAGAGGGAGAATCACCTCCCTCAACCTGCTGGCTACACTTCTTTTGATGCAACCCAAGATACAGTTGGCTTTCTGGGTTGCACTTGTGCATTGCTGGCTTAAGATGAACTTTTCATCCACCACCACGCCCAAGTCTCTCTCCTCAGGACTGGTCTCAATCCACTCATTGTCCAGCCTGTATTTGTGCTTGGGATTGCCTCAACCCAGCTGCAGGACCTTGCACTTGTCCTTGTTGAACTTCATGAAGTTGACATGGGCCCACCTTTCTAGCCTGCCAAGGTCCCTCTAGATGGCATCCCTCCCCTGTAGAGTATTAGCTACACCACACAGTTTGGTGTTGTTCACAAACTTGTTGAGGGAGCCCTCAATCCCACTGTCCTTGTCACTGACAAAGATGTTGAATAGAACTGATCTCAGTACCGATCCCTGCAGAACACCATTCATCACTGATCTCCACTTGGACAAGTAACAGCACCAACAAAGATGTTAAACATTGTCCAGTTAGATGACATCAGTTGCTCTTTCCTTATCCACCAACGCTGTAAATCCAGTGTAAAATGCCACCAAATTTATCAGGCATGATTCACCGTTTCTGAAGTCATGTTGTTTGCCACCAATCGTCTCCCCATTTTCCATGTGCCTTAGCAGAGCCCTCAGGAGAATTTGACCTATAATCTTGCCAGGCACAGAGGTGAGATTGACTGGCCTGTAGTTTCCCAGGTCTTCCTTTTTCTCTTTTTGAAAATGGGGGTTGTATTTCCCCTTTTCCAGTCAGTGGGAACTTCAGCAGACTGCCATGACTTTACAAATATGATGGAAAGTGGCTTAATAACTTCATCCACCAGTTCTCTTAGGAACCTCAGGTGGATCTCATCAGGTCTCATGGACTTGTGCACCTTCATGTTCCTTAGATTGTCTTTACCTGATCTTCACTTATAGTGGGTGAATGGACAAATGGACTGAATCAGTGTTTCTGTTCTTACGTTTCAACCCCATAAATTTCAGGAAAGGGTTTGTTGCTCTATAAAAAGACAAAATGTTTGTACACATCTCCATTCCCATTTTCTCACCTGTTATTGCCTCACCAGACTTGATTCTTTCCAGTAGCCACCTGGGAATGGATTTCCTGCTAGGTTAATTACTGTAAAAGCAGACAAACCTGTAGACTACACTCACCACAGCAGCTGTTCAGACATTCCATTATATATAACCCATGTAATTCTCCCCTGCTAACTTGCCAAACAGCAAGCAGTTGGCTGAGAAAACAAGTCATGGCAATTGTTCCTTTATGACTGGCATGTATCACCTCCTTGGTAACTTAGATCAAAATAGTGTGTGTTTTTTAACTATATTGCCTGTGCACTCCTGCCCACATCAATACAGATAATAATAGTGCAGTCTGCTGGTAATGGAACAGGTAATTACACTTTTCCCACAAACATTCTTATGTTACTCATGAATTCATACAGCAAAATATGCTAAACATTATTACTCTGAAACAATTTTGACACTTTGCATGTTTGTGCAAGTGCTTCTCTGCAATTAGATTGTATATGGTGTCAAGACAATCAATATACAATGGTTGCAGACAAAAGCTAAACTAAGTAAAAGTAAGTTGAGAATTAAATAACTATAATGACATGGTACCTTTTAGAAAACCAGTTAAAAGAAATTCAAATATGCGTAGGCATCAAAATAATCATTTAGGGCATCCCAACAATCCTACCTCTGCCATAAAATGAGGCCATCAAATAATTATGTAGTTGTAAGATCATATTTGTGTTTATTTTCAAAGACGATTAAATTTGAAAACAAAAAATCCCTTTGGGATTCCTCCTACTAAAACATTAAACAAAAGTGCACTCTCATTTCCATCCGTGCTTCCACTTCATGTCTTTTCGTATTACATAGGTCCTGATATTTTACATTCATCACTAGAAACAATCCACACATGAAATTGCTAAAATCCTGGTGGGGGTGACATCAGCACTGATGCCTCAACATTTTTATACAGTTTTCAAAGAATCTTATTCTTCCACTCAGTTTAACAAAATCAGGTGTGAATAATCGCTTTCATCTTAAATAACCTATTATAACAACAAAAAATGTTAAGCAGCAAAAAGAAAATATTTACTTACAATGTCTTTGATGGTGTTAGCATTTACATGTCTTCCTGCATTCACATTTGGCAAGGGAAAATAGTATTCTAACTAGTGCCTCTATAACATTAAATAAACCTTGTCCATAGAATGGTGTAACATTAGTATTACAAAAAGTCTTAGAATCTCTCTAATAAGCACAAACTGCAAAACATGAGTATGAATTCTCTTTCTTTTGTGTATCCATTGCTGTCGTGTAAAAGTTCTTCTTCTGCTGATATTGTATCGAAGGGGTGTTTTATTACAGCAAGACTTCTTATATTACCTCAGGCTGTGAAAATGTTATTTTAACTTCTTTCAGAATAATGTCACAACCTGTCCATTAAAATTAACCATTAGCGCATGAACGGCAAGTGGCTTAGCAGTACAATCTCTTCAGCTAATAAAGACCATTCCTCCTTCCCCAATTCCCCAAATGGTGAAGTGGGCCATTGTAAGGCTGAACTCCTTATTAGAACTGTTTGCCTCATTTACAACTGTCACTGAGGGTCATTCAGAAGGCAACCTGCCTGAACTTCACCTTCACCCAGTAACCCTTAAAATATTGTAGCACTCATCAACCTTAGGAAAAATGAAACAAAAGAGAAAACTTTTACATAAGAACAAAAGTTGCAATGAAAGCAGAGTTTGCAACAACATTCTTGGTAGGATGATATTTTTTCACTACTTTGAAAAAGCAAAAGCAAATAAGGCCCAGAAAAAGGATAACGACTATGAAAACCATCATAGTACAAACAGTGTTAAATACAGATAGGAAATAAACTATAAAAGGGCCTTGGGCACAAACAGAAAGGAGGTAATTATTTTATGACTCTCTTTCCTCTCATTTTAGTTACTGAGACTATAACTATATTTTATTTCATTGGCCAAGCAGTCGCAGAAGTCAAGATGTGTGTTTGTGCTTATGCAAGTATAGCCAGAAGAAATTTGTCCTGGCAAGCAAGTCTATCAACTTTGACTAATGACATCCAGCAGGTCTTATTTCCTAAGGGAAGGATTAATTTCTCGTTAATGACAACTGCAAAGATGATATCACAATTCATTACCCAGTTCGCTGCCCAGGAAAATACTTAAGGAGGTCAATGTTCTGCCTCAGCATTGAATTTTTTTTTTTTCTTAATACAGATGTGTAGACCCAGAATTCTTGTGCTGTTGAGTGAATGAAAGTAGCTGTATCAAAATCCACTCTCACAACAAAACAGTTGCAAATGTCACCTCTCGGACTCATCAAAAGTATTTGAGATCTCTTGCCTTGTCCCAAAGAGAAGTTCAGCAAGTCCAATGAGAACTAAAATAGAAGTCCGGCTGCCAGAAACTCATTCAAATGCATTGAATATATTCCTTTCCCTACTCTTCACTCACCCAGTTCCCAGGGACTCTGGGAAGGCTTTACTTTTACAACTTTTGCCATGTAAAACTTCCGTTCGGCAACACCAAGCCATTTATTTGACATAAACTCTTGGATATAGCGTCTTTCACACCAAAGACTCACAAACTACTTACGAATAAGCAGCTATTTGACAACATAAAGCAAGGCTACTTGGCGGTTTAGGACAGGAAGTACAGAGAGTTACCATATGCAGCTTTGAAAAATTGGGGCAATATCCAATCTGGAATGCAGCCAAGACACTAGATCTAATAGCTCTATTCCCACAGGCTCTGAAACATTTATTTCTTAATACCTCAAATCTACTTTAATTGTATGTAAGGAAATGTCTGTGTTAAAAGAAAAAAACAAGGGTTACAGTAGTTCTTTTACAGCTCTTTTCTGCACATACCACTCAAATGAGGTTTCCTCCTCACTATTACACTTCGCAGTTACTGATCTCTTCTAATCTGTTCCTGTTTCCTATCATTTTCTCAGTTACTCTGCTACTCTTGAATCTACTTCATTAATTTACTGGTAGGTCTTCCTGCCTGCTGCTCCCCATTCTAACCCTTTAATTAGTGCCTTCTGAAGTTGATTAGGGTACCAGAGAAACTCCAACTTTCTCTTTCAGTTGACTGATAAAAACATGGGATGGATAGAATCACAGAATCACAGAATCGTTATGGTTGGAAAGGACCTCCAGGGTCATCAAGTCCAACCCTGATGTGATCAAACATCTTTCTTGTCCTACCACCTAAGTAATTATTTTTTCCTGCATTTATCCTTACAGCTTTTGCAATTTCACATAATTCAGTAACATGTGCATTAAATCAGTTGTTCTTCTTTGTGGTTAATTGGCAGACAACATCTTTTGAGAAGTCCTTGGATCCTAGATTTTGAATAACAAAGGAGTCCTTTCTTTGGGATATTATATTTTTCACCAGACTCAGCAACAATACAGACAATTATTCAATTTTCTGGGGATCGGGAGAAATCATATATATTAAATATTTACTCATGCCACTTTTCATTCTGTTTTTGAAATGTCATTTAAAGATGTAGTAGAGATAGTACTGAGGTGCTGTTTATGAAGAGAATTATACTTATTTTTCTGGGTTCTTTAAACACCATAAATCTATTAATTCCACTGATCAAAAGGATTATGTATAGAATCTGTACAATAGAAAAAATAAAAATCCAAAGCAGTTTATTTTTTCAAAGTGAAACTTAAGAAATGGACAGACACTAAGGGTTTGGGGATGTTGATTTTTTTGGAGAAGTGCTTACATTCATTGACAGATTTTTTAAAGTCTCAACTATTTAGAAAAATATATCCAATAAATGTGGTGTAATTGCCACTGCAATAACCATATATCAACAGTTTAGAAAGGTTTTATATATATTGCCTCGACAGAATCTAGCCTTCTCCAGTGTCTATATAAACCACACTTGCAAGACACTCTGAAGCATACCCTCTGTTGGGTGGAGTTCTGATTTCACTTCTGGCTATAGTGCATGCTTCAAAGGCTGTAGAGTATAACATCAGTTCAACATTACATGGCTGCTCCTGAAGAGGAAGTAACTCCTTAGGATAGGGTGTAGTCTCCACAGATGTTTAGCCTAGAGGCTACGAGAGTCCTCGAAAAATAAATGAGCTATGGATGGATGAGTCCTAAATCTGTATTTGCAATTGTATTGTTTGGAATAATAAAAATTAAGATCAGAATAGTTCATGAGTTAACCCTAAAACATAACTCTTGAACTATATCCTAAACTAGAACAAATGGTACCAAAAAATAGATTTTTCTAAAAAAAAAAATTTAAAACCCAACAAACAAGCAGGTGATAAGGAAGATCACGCAAATTGTACCAAGTAAACTAAAGAAACTCACTGTTTCCATTTAATCCAAAGTAGAACTTTAATCCAAATACAGTCCCTCTTTTCATTACATAAAATGGTTAGGTGAGAGTTTCTTAAACTGAATTTTCAAGTGGAAATGTGCTGTGAATCATCACTCCCATGCTCTGACTCCCTCCAGGCTTCTTCATGTGACTGAAGCCTTTGTTTAGAGAAAGAGAACACAACTTGATTAGATGAGATTAAATTTGACTAGCTTCACCTGCCCCCTGTTTTTAAGCTATTCACTTTTCTTGTAAGGAGCCGGTCACTTTCCTACAGCAGGATAAAAGGGGAAGAAAAAGCATAAAGAAAAAAAAAAAAAAAGAAAGAGAACCGGAGAATACTTTAAACATGTTATTTCATTTTACCTAATAACTTAATTGCTCATTCAGAACAATTGGTTCCCATGCAACAGGAATGATGATTTCTTCAGCAATACTAAGCAAATATAGAAAACTTAGGACATTTCACAAGAGCATGTGATCTGCAGGTAACAATTTTAGTTGTTAACTGTTTCTTTAATAACTGTAAGAGACTGAGAAATTAAATTAATGTTAAGAGAGATTTCCACAGGTCAGTTTGTCACAGAGATGCTTAACTTCTGTATACTAGCCCTTCTAACAGGACTTAGATGCCAACTTGCATTTAGTATCTTTGAAAGGCTGAGCCTAGAGCTTTGTTCCTAATGCAATAGCCTCATCTTCACAAGAATATATTAATGAGTAAAGGTGTATTGTATAGTTAAATTACAGTGGAAGAAGGTGGGTGCTCACCACTTGAGACAATCCACCCAGTTTGCCAAGAAATCTAACTATGTTTTATCTTTGGTAATCCTACTTTTTAAAATGCTTAGATGTTAGAATTTTAGTAAATGTTGCTGGGGTTTTTTTTATTCTTCTACATAATTCAGTGAAGTACAGAGAGAAATTATTTCAAACTTAAGAACTGAAACTTGATGGCAATATTATTACTCCTCAGTCTTCACTATGACGATGGAACAAGAATCGTTTGCACGCAAACTTTGCCTCACATGATCAGTACTTTGACATACATATGTCATGAATTCAGCAGTTTTCAACCAGGCAACCACCTGAAGTGGGATGCATTTCACTTGGTGTCAAGTATCTAGAAATTAGAGGTCTAGGCTATATTAGTCATCTTGAGTAACTCAAGATTTTTAAAAGCTACTTGCAGTATAGCAATAGAAAATCAGATTACCAGTATGTGGGCAGCAAAAATGAATGAGTTTCACTGGAGGAACTCACTTTTGAAATTCTTCACATGGTACTTTGACTTTGCAGACTTCATTAAACTGATCTCTATTTCATTAAATTATTATGTATAAATAATTAAATAATTGCAGTCATGGACTGCTCTAAATACAGTGGTGTTATCTCTACAAGTTTTATGGTGCCATTAAATATATTTGCTATAGCTCATTGAGTTGGAAATATAATACCAGATCCATTCTTTTCTTTTTTTCTCTCTCTAATCAAAATATCAGTGTATGGCAATAGAAATAAACATTTATTTAGTTTAAATTTCAGAATGTATTAGATAATTTCATTATTTTGAGGATCACTAGTTTATGAGCTATGATTGTTGTTATTATTCTAATATAATATTAATGAAATACAGGCTAGTTCTTATTCCAAAGCCACTCGAGTTGTCTTTTTTTTTTTTTTTACTGAGCGTTGATAAGGCGTGTGGGTCTTTAATTCACATAAATACATAAGGAAAACGTACTTGTAAAATGTTGGTAAGACTAAGAATTTAAAAAGAAAATAATTGACAAAATAAAAAATTTCTATTGTACCAGGAACCAAAATCTCTCCTTCCCTTTCACTTTCGTCCTGCAATGATTATATGCTCCTGATTTTAGTACTGCTCTTGGGTATGGTATTCCAGAATATCCCTACCTCATTTAAACATTAGAATGGAAACTGTTCATTTAGAAAACACCTATTCAACATTATATTCAGCTCTCATTGTTTAGCTTCTGACCTTAGACACCACTTAAATTTTGAATATTTTTCATATATAAAACTGAGGTCTTTAGAAGTTTCCTGCAGAACAATTCCTCCCTCCAGTTTCAAACATTATCTCTGGTCTTAACTAGTGCTTAGATTTTTTCTCATTTATTCTACCCTTTTGAAAGTGTCTGTGTTGCTTCCCCTCCTCTCACTTTCAAAAATCTTTTCTGTGCTAGGTCAAGTTTCAAGTTTAGCAAAGCATTTGAAATGGAAAAAGAAAGTTTCATAGAAAAATTAATGTTTTCTTGTTTCTTTAACATTGATGAAATTCTTAGTTTTTAATTTTCACATGAGATTTTTCTCCTAAGAGTGAGTGAATGTGATAGCACAGCTGATTGATTTCTTTCGTAATAGCTATGGAAATTGAAGATTATGCAGTTGTTCCAATTTTGTAAATGAAGTTAGAACTGAGGATCTGATTCAAAACTAGGTTTGGGTGTCTAAATTCTGTTTGATTAAATATGTGTACTTAATCCAGAAAAGCAAAAGAAATTTGTTGCTTAACTTACCTACTTGTCTGACCTTGTCTAAAGATATAATGTTGTAAACAAAAACTTCCCAGAGCATCTGAAGCTTGTTGTTCCACATACTCAGTAAGGCCTCTGCCTTTGCTCATTTAAACACCTAGGCTTAAACCTAGGTTAAGGTTCTTGAGATCCAGCAGACAGAGCTGTGACACTGTGTAACTAAGAGACCACAGGCTGTTAAGCAAGGCAAAGACTGACTAAGACTAATTCTTTCAAATTCCACTGAACTCAAATGAAAATATCAGGGCAGTGCACACTGTTTCATTGTTCAATAGGTGGAGTATTTAGAGTAAAGCACATTTTAGGACCTACTAAACCTGAGGGCATTTGTACCTACATCTGTCCTGTCACAAGGAGGTGTATTTATCCCTAATGTATGTAGCTGTGTGAATGACAGCCTTCCCCTGATTCAACATGAGCTTCTGTGCAGCCAGGAAGCAAATCCAGAATTCCATATTTAGGCTTGATGTTTTTAATGGGAAATATAGCATATTTAGTGATTTATGGTTTTGTTGGGGTGAGGCTTTTAATCTATTATGAATTACAAAAAGGTACATCCTTTTAGAAGTTCATCTCCTTTACCATTTTAAGTCCTTTCTTCAAAACCTGGTGGCTTGAGTGAAGGTGAAGTAACAAGAATTATTCTTCTACTGTGAGAAAATTTAAAACTAGTCCTTTGTGGGAAGAAAAGGACTGGTGTTGTTCTTCTGTTACTTTATACTTCAGTTGCCCTTCAGGAATAGCAAATTTACTTGGAATTTGATAAAATGAGGAAGAGCACATTGATGGTGCTTTTTAATTCAAGCTTTTGAAGTAAGGTCTTATTATTGAAATCACTGGACACTTCCCTTAGCAGAAAGTCCTACTGTCACAGTTGAGTGGCAGATATTGTTACCCATTTCTAGCTGAACTTTTTTCCATATTCATACTTCATTTCCAGATCCTGTGAATTAGTAATTCTAGATTATATTTGCCAAAGCACTGAAATCCCTAAAGGTTTTTGTGATGATTCTCATTTTGGTGTCTGACTTGAGTAGAGGATCCCTCATGTAGTACTACATAACAAATCAGAGTTTTCTGAAACAGAACAGTGCAACTATGTGGTTGTTCAGAGCAGGTCATTAAGAGTGTTTTACATGACATTTATACCTATATTCAGGCTTCACATCTCAGGTTGGCTAGACTCAAATGTGCACAGGTAGGTATTATGTTTTTAATTGCATACTTTATATCTCATCTAAGGCATGCCTTCAGTAACACAGTAGATTCCTCAGTGTGAAGGTGTTCCAACCTACAGTGTCCACAAAGTGCCTGTGTTCGGTTTGTGTCTGGCAGCATTTTGGTAGCAGGGAAGGGGGCTCCTGGTATGGCCTCTGTAAGAAGCTTCTAGAAGCTCACCAAGTTCCAGGTCAGACCTGTCCCTGGCCAAGGCCAAGCCAATCAGTGCCTCTTTGATAATGTATTTAAAACAAGAAAACCTGTTGGGCTGATTCTTTTGTTTTGGGAATTCTTTTGTTTGGGAGAGGAGTGGGAAGAGAGAGCGAGACAAATATTTGGACACCAAGATCCGTGATGAAGGAAGGAGCTGGGAAGGCATGCTAGAGCAGCCATTCCCCTTTGGCCCATCATGAGATGGCAGGCAGAGCCCTTGCAGCACTTAGAAAGCAATGGTGGGGCAGAATCCTGTCTGCAGCCCATGGAGGACCCCACATTGGAGCAGGGGACTGCACCTGAATAAGTCCA
Source organism: Eurystomus gularis (assembly GCA_013400335.1). Taxonomy (NCBI): domain Eukaryota; kingdom Metazoa; phylum Chordata; class Aves; order Coraciiformes; family Coraciidae; genus Eurystomus; species Eurystomus gularis. The sequence goes on along the minus strand of VZZY01006844.1, from coordinate 13,316 downwards.
CGACTCTGAGGGAAGCCCACATTAGAGCAATCCATCACTGGGAGGACTGAATCCCATGGAAGACACTGACACTAGTAGTTCATGGTGGACTGTCTCCTGTGGGAGGGACACCATGTTGTAACACAGGAGGACTGTGAGGAGTTTTTTTCCCTCAGGAAGAAGGAGCAGCAGAAACAACATGGAACAGACTGGGACTGACCACAACTGCCATTCCCTGTCCCCCTGCACCACTGCAGGGGTGGAGGTAGAGACTTGGGAGCAGAGTTGAACCCGGGAAGAAGGTAGAGGTGGGGTGAAGGTGTTTCTAAGATCCAGTTTTATTTATCACTGTTCTACCCTGATTCAATAAGTAAATTGGTGGTGGTTTTTCTCTTTAAATTAAATTGAGTTTGTTTCCCCAAGTCGAGTCTGTCTTTTGCCTGTGACCATACTTGGTGAGTGAACCCTCTCTGTCCTTGATCTTGACCCTCAAGCCTTTTGTTGTATTTTCTCCTCCCCATCCCACCAGAGGAAGGTAGGAGTGACCAACAGCTGTGTGGTGATTTGTTGCCAGCTGGGTGCACTTAAACCATGACAGTGCCCTTCCCACTAAGATTAATGCCTCTATAAGACACTGATACCTTCATTGGCTCTCAATCTAGTTAGGATTTTCTTTCTATTTCTAAATATGCAACTCAGTTTTTATCAGCAGCAAAATAGGAAAAGAAATTTTTAAAATATTTTTTACTACTTATTTTTACTAAGAAATCATTATATTTACAATGTATAGAAAACCTAGTTTATAGCCAAACAATGTTTGATCTTTATAGGTGTTGTGGTTTAATTCTCATAGGCAGCTAAGCTCCGCACAGCTGCTTACTCACTCCCCCACAGAAGGACGGGGAAGAGTTGGAAGGGGAAAAATGAGGAAACTCATTGGTTGAGTTTAGGACAGTTTAATAGGTAAAGCAAAATCCATGCATGCAAACAAAGCAAAATAAGGAACTACTTCCCATCAGCAGGCAGGTGTTCAGCCATTTCCAGGAAGGCAGGGCTTCAGCACATGTAGCACTTACTTGGGAAGACAAGCGCCATAATTCTGAATATCTCCTCTTCTCCCTTTCCCCCCCACCTTTTATTGCTCAGTGTAATGTCAAATGGTGTGGAATATCCTTTTGGTCAGTTGGAGTCAGCTGTTCCAGCTGTGTGCCTTCCTGGGTTCTTGTGCACTCGCAGCCTACTCCCTGATGGGGTGGTGTAAGAAGTAGAAAGGCCTTGACTCTGTATAAGCACTGCTCAGCAACTGTTAAAACATCTCTGTGTTATCAACACAATTTTCATCACAAAAGCAAAACATAGAACCATGTCCCAACTCTCATGAAGAAAATTAACTTTATCCCAGCCAAAACCAGGACAACGGAGAAGAGAATGCTCCATCAGGACTTCAGGACTCTGAATAAGTAATTTGATAGGTATGATGCAGTGGTACACAGGTAATACACCATGGTGCCGAGAATAAAACCTAAATATATTACATCTCTTCACAGTCTCAGTGTTTGGAGTCTCTAAAAGTTTTATAGTTTGGCAGCAAGTACTTTTTGTCAGAAACAGTGTTGAAAGCCTTGAAAATTAAAACAAATTTTATTAAATTTTATTAAATATTTTTCTTTAAAAAGACAAAAAGGAAAATTAGAAAACCATGATTTTTCAGTTGTGAAAACAGTCCTATTGATATGCCCTCATCTGCATATGAGTAAAAATGTAGAAGACAGTTTTTTACTGTGTAATTTGCTGGAGTGAGTGCAGAGGAAGGCAACGAACCTGGGAAGGGCCTGGAGAAGAAATCTTATGAAGAGCAATTGGAAGATCTGGGACTGTTTACTTTGGGGAAGAGGAGGCTAAGGAGAGACCTCATCACTCTCTAAAACTCCCTGAAAGGACATTGTGGAGAGGTTGGTGCTGGTCTCTTCTCACAGGTAATTAGCAATAGAACAAGAGGGAATGGCTTCAAGCTGCAACAGGGTAGGTTTAGACTGGACATTAGGAAAAAAATTTTCCAGAATGAGTAGTCAGATACTGGAATAGGCTGCCCAGGGAGCTGGTTGAGTCACCGTCCCTGGATGTGTTTACGGGTCGTTTAGATATGGTGTTGGGGGATATGGTTTAGAGGAGAACTTTGTAAAGTAGGGTTGATGATTGGACTCGATGATCCCAAGGGTCTTTTCCAACCTGAATGATTCTATGATTCTTTGATTCATACACTGCACAAATGTGTAAAGATTGTTTGATGTAATCGTTTACATTGCTTGCTTTATATGTAATTGAATGAAAGTTATTTTTAAGAAGCAAAGGTGCAAAAAGCTTCTGGCTTTGATATGATGAAAGAATATCTGTCTGTCTGTATATGTACACCCTTACACAGCTCTCCAACAACTAGCTATTACCCACTGAATTCAATAGAGTATATTTATGTGTGCACATGCATATAAGTGCACACATGCATACATATTTATGTATTACCATCATGCTAAATATCAAGATTCTGTCATAGTTTTAATTTTATTTTTTTTAATGTACAGACATGTTACTGAAAAGTATAATAATTTCCAGACTCATCCTTTCTTCATTTTCTTCTTAAGGAAATGAAGCTCATGCTTCCAAGGTTCAAAATATTGGAAGGTTGGTTTTTTTTTTTTCCTCTGTGTCAATAGATTCAGGAGGTTTGCAGATGTTCATTTGAGGGCATTATTAAGGAAAGCAGCAGATGTATTCTCTGGCAAACACCTCAAGTAGCTGTGACCCTCTGTTTGTCCCTCAGAGAGCTAATTTACTAAACAATGAGGTGAATAAGATCTGTTACGAAAAATTGGTTACATTTCTCTGCAAAATAAAGTTACTGCCATCAATACACTGTCCAGCTGCAATGAGAAACAAAGCAAAATACTTTTCCTGTAAGGCCGTATAAGAACTAAAGAACTGCAATCCCCACAGCTTTAACACCATGCAAGCAAATATAACAGGCTTCTCACAGGGTCAATCATTCCACTGATGAAGGAAAAAATGGCACTTTATTTTAGGCCAGGTGGGCCTGTCTTAGGTAGTATTGAAGCTAGTGGTTTTATGGGTGGTATAATCTTTACTGTAGCAAACAAGATAGGAAGGAAGGGGGAGGATAGATTCTTCCAAGAAGACTAGCTAGTCATCTAGACAACGTTATGGTGCTAGATGGTAATATCCATATAAAATGTAGATATATAATCTAAGATTATTTGTTTTGACTCTTTTTGTTAGTGGACAATGAACTGGTATTTCTTCGACGCAGTCATCTTGAAACGAATATTTACACTTCACCATTGGTTTTGGGAAATAAAGGCATCAACTTGTCTTTACTATGGAGAAGGTAGAAGACGACTATCTCAAATGTAGGCATTTGCAGTCTAGTCATCCACGGCCTGATTTGGTTAGCTAAACATAGGCAAGTAGTGTAATCTAAGAGGTTGTAGTTAGTCTGAGACATTTGTGTGAGGATAGCAGATATAGGACCCACAGGAGATTCAGGACTTACTGAAGAGGCAGCTTGAAGCCAGGATGATTGGCAAAGGAATCCTAAATGGCTTTAAACACTGATTACTAGATAAAATAACCAAGTCCCTGAAGCTATGTGGTATTAATACCACCCTCTCTGGTTTTTAAACATTGTTTTAGATTGAAAATACATGTCAATAGGATCTAAAACTTTTCAATGTTTCAAGTGTTTCACCACTGTAAAAGCCAGAGAATCTGTTGCTATGAAATAACCATTAATTTACACCCTTAGTAATCAAATTTAGTAATCCATAATGCACATTAACCAAGCACTCTGTAAGTGATTGTTCATGCATGCTAAAAGTGCAACATTTCCTCATTATGTGGTTACATTAGTGAGGTCTTACAACATTATTTTTTTTTCTATTGCTACCCCATGAGCACTCAGCTTAAAGGTAATAAAACAAATAAATTAATTTTGCATTTTGAGAGCAAGAATTTCAGCTGGCTTATATAAATATAATTTCACTGGAGTTAATGGAGTTTTCAAAATTTACACCAATTGAGACTTGACACAGAATGAGGTTATGCAATACATTTGACCAGTACAGCTTGATGCTTATGGTATGAGTACCTAATTTGGTCAAGTGAGCACAGTGAAAGTCAGACTTTCCAATACTAATGAGGTTTTTATTTTCTTTGGACTGTAGTTACAGAATGACTTATGAGGTTCAGTGTTCTACACCTGTCTGTCTTTCCTTCTATTTGGGTTCCTGATGAGTGCTAAGATCCCACAGTCAAGCTTTCCCACAAGAATTGCTTAACTCATGGCTTCTGGCTGGATGCTCAGGCTTTCCTCTAAGTTCTCCAGCTCCCTGGCTGGCCTCCTTCAACTAGGTTGTCTTGGCGGTCTGCCCTCAGTATTTCTCTCTGTTTCACCTCTGCTCTCTGTGGTACGATGTTCTTTAACTGCTGAGTGATCAGGAGACCTATTTCTAAAACTTCCTCCTAGTTATATTTCCCAAACTGATGACTGAGTGTAAACATTTATTCCAGTTCCTTCTCAACATGTCCCTTGGCAGGGAGCAGCCAAAGGGCAGAGTGAATATGCTGAGAGAGGGATGCATTATTCTCAGCTGGCCCAACACTAAAATTTGACAGCAGCAATATTTGCTCTCAGTCTTCCTGGGCTTTGAAAAGTTTGAGGAGAGAGTAGGATAAGCAACAGAAGTCTGAGGGAGGTAGTCAACATATAGATGAAGACTAGCAAGCTAAAGATTAATTCATCTAAGAAAAGCTGATATATATTAAAATAATAAGAAAAAAAAATCTCTGAAGAAGTGTATATCCTTTAATATTTTCCTATGTTAGCATATACACTAATTTAAATCTAAAATTTAAATCTAGTTTAGATTTGAAACAGATAGAAACACAGAAGCTAATTTAGATATCACAAACTTTATTGGAACCAGGGATAGCTTCAATAAATCAGTAAAGAAGTCCCAGCATAAAAATGGAGTGAAAAGGTGGTACAAAGTAGTTTAAAAGTTTTAATAAAGATACATGATTTTTCAGTGCTGGATTCTGGTCCTGTCTTTGGCAGCTTTCATGCTCAATGTAAAATGAGTATACATCAGCTACCAAATCAGAAATCTCCGCTTACTTGTGAGGACATGTTTGTGTTTGATAATGATTCCAGCAAGTGATTAGCTAGGATTTTTTAGTACATTTGTACTTCTCCTATAGCTGAATGTTTATCAGAAAGACAAAAAATTAAAGAAAAGCAGAAAAGTATTACAAAAGGGATCAAAGAGCATGATGAATGAAACATTTGAAATAGGGACATGCTAGCATGAACATGCAAAGGTGAAGGGTTCACAACTGGACTCACAGTTATTCAAGACTCATATAATCAACAAATATGAGAAACATACAGAGATATTAATTAGCAAAAACTTACAACTGAATCTTTCATATCGCATTTGCTGAATATTTGAAATTCCTGATAGGGATAATTTAGATGTCTTTTTCAGTGGAATAGTGTACTCATACACGGCAAAATATCATAACAATGAGTTTCTAGATATGATTAATTTAAAATCTTTTCATGACAACACAGGATATCATGCTCCACACAACTTTTATGACTTTAGAGTTCATGCTGGATCTACTAACTAATGTTTTTAAGCTTGATGACAATTTCAAGATCCATGTTTAATTCTTACTTCATGCACTAGGGGGTTCCCTTTCCTTCCTATTAGGTGGAAGTTCCTAAATAGTTTAACATATATTTAGGCTAACATCGAGTGTGTTTTTGATTTGCTGCTATTTTAGGTAGAGGAATTTATTCAGCACATTAAACTTTCATTATATGAAGGATTTAAACTGTAATCCTGTCTCTAATAGAAGGATATGCAATATTATCCTGTATTTTGAATATCTTCATTTACAGATATAAATACGTTTCAAAAGTCCTCAGCTATGTATATGAATGATACTTACTAAAATAGATCATGTTTTTATACACTTATTTATGGATTCTTTTTTGTTGTTGTTTTTTCGAGAAACTCCAAACCAAAACACAAAAACTCTATTATAGCATGACAATAAAGTAAAATATAGAGAGATAAATAAATATGACACAGCAGATAAAATTTTTTTCCTGGGTTTTTGGTTTGGTTTTGGGGTTTTTTTTTTAGTATATATCTATGGATTAAAATCAAGTAAATGTAAATTTTTAGACTGTGCCATTTTGTTTCCTTTTTCAAAAATGAAAAACCTAATCCATCAAACTATATGTGCTACGGTATTATATTTATTCATAGTTATATAATACAGCAGAGATTTTGTTTGTTTGTTTGCATAATAGTGTCATCAGGGTTCTGAAATGACTGTTAAGGCTGAGACTAACTTCTGTTCAGTGATTGACTTTACCCTCTCAGAAGTTTCTGTCTTATATTCAGAGCAAATCTGGAAGAAAAGGGAATGTTTTTGAGGGTGGGGAAACAGTAAAGCTCTAAAAGCATACATTTATTCAGTATCTTATGCTCTTCTAGTAATAACAATAACAAGTTCTATTAAATTCTTCTGTTAAAACAAAACTACCGAAATTTTCATGTATTAATTATAGTAGGAAAATAGGTTGTAAGTGTAATGATCCTTTAAATTAAACCCACTACTGTCTCTAGTTGTTTCTGTCTGCATCTTCTTCCATGCACTCAAGTCTAGGGTAATCCAGGTAGGACTCAATGACAGACTGAAGGCATGTATTAGATATCTATGTATAAATATCAACTCAAGAGAGACCTACCTAATACAGTAGATGATGCAGACAGCTTTTTAGTTGACAAAATCTAGGTGTCTTTGTTACAATAAGCAGAATATTTCTCCAGACTCTAGTGGTTTCTTTTATTAGATCTCTATTTTGACCATAGTGGGAGCTAGCTAGACTTCCCAGACTACGCAGGCAAATATAGTCACGTATCTACAGTAAGGACCTGAACTCTCTTCCGAAAGTATTTAAAAATAAAGTTTTTTTTTCCTGACTAATTTCAGATATGAAATAATATTATGGTCTTAATTCATTTACTCATAATACATTCAGTGCCACTTTACAAAGGTCTAGGTATCCAAGACTTCTGGACAAGATCTTATAGCTATAACAGAAGACCTTCAAAGACCCATGTCCCTCTAAAGTGGAAGCTGGACCCCATACTCTAAGGCATCTCAAAAAACTCTAGCTGTCGAAGTGTGAGCAACTGAGTAAAGCCCCAAGTTTCTTGTAAGTGAAAAGAAAGAAAAAGAAAATTTATTTATTTCAATGAAACAAGGCATAGCTGCATCTAGACTTATTTACTGGGATGTGATACAGTGTACTCTTCAGTGAGAGTGTCTTTCATCCATCCTCAGCTGTAATACATATATCCTGACATTCAGAGAATACAAAAAAAAGTCCCTTTGCACACAAACCATGATGCATTGGAAAAAGTTTGCTGCCCTTAAATTCTTCATCCTAATAAAGGCTCTAGCAGTGCCATCTTCACACCTGGGAGCTGATAAGCATGCCCGGGTACCATAATGTAATAGCCAAAATAATTCTGATGACATTGTAACTATGAAACATAACCTTTATTTATTGTTTGCATAAGCATATTCCAATTGCAAACCCAAAGTATTCAAGTAAAAACAAGTTTCCTTAAACAAGCATGGTGCATAGCTACAGCTGAGCATAGCTATTGTTCATATCTGCATTTACAGACTAAAAACTGCCAGTACAACCCAATGCAGTTTTCCATTATTGCTAAATCTGATTAACTTGTCTTTACATTTACAATTACTCCAGCTAAATTGACATAGTACTTTGCTAAGCTAATGCCAGATGCTTGTGCTTGTCAGTTCTTCCTTACCATTTAAAAATTAAGTCTTTGCTAGTTTATTTTCTTCCTAACTTCTTAATCTTGATTCCTATCTTATTACTTAAATATTCATTCACATGATTGCAATCACTATATTTATTGCAATTAGCAAGGTACCATTTGTCAATTGATCATCTTAGTCATGATTTGTAACCTTCAAAATCGTTAATATGCTTAGCACCACTTAAAAAATGTATCTAATTTCACTTGCAAAGAGGCATGATAGGTTAGAGGAAAGAAGGTACACATAAGTTAATTACCTTGGCTCAATTTGCAAACAGACAATTTGATAAGCAGCAGCAACCTGATCATCTGAAGTAGTCTGAACTTATTCTGAAACCCTGTAGACATAGACACAAATATCTCTGGGAATGTGGTTTGTGGAATAAATGTCCCCAGCCGTACATTTAGTGCCTCTCCTGAAGGTTTCTATCACTAGAGCAGAGCTAGTTAAAAGTATGTTGTCCGTACTCTCCTTTTGCCTCAGTACAAGGTCAAAGGACTTTATTTAAACAAGTATCTACACCATCAGATTTTCTAGTGCGGTTTACTTGGCTTTATTTAGAAAAAGTGAGAAAAATAGCTTCAGAAAGCCTATGTAGCACTGGTGATGAGTAAGTCATATGGAGCAGCATGTTTTCTAAAAAAATGAGAGCCATATGCAAGTAATTTGTTAAAGCAAGACTAAAGAAAAGACAAGGTATTAACTGATCATGACATCACCCGAAAAGTGTGATTTTCTGCATATGTGGTATTGCGCTGCTGACTAAGTAGTCTGTGAGAGATTTTAATTTTTGTCTGAAAGTACTCATCAAAGCCTGAGGAATCATATTTGATGTGATAGCAGAATGGCACAGTAAAAGATATCTTACTTTATTATTTGTTACTGTAAACAGAATGGTGTCAAAATTCAGGCATCACCAAACAAGTCCGAATTTAGGTCATCATCCTACTGATGGCTGGATAGCCCTTCATCCACATGCATGCCAGGTTCACACTGAAATCATATATTATTTTTTTGTTTGTGTTTGTGTGCATATTAATATTAATATTTATTATATCCATTGATATCCACGTATATATTCAACGATCTGTGGGTATGGAATTAACTATATTAATATATTTATTTCATCATTATCCTTTTCCCATTCAATTAATGTCCATTTGACATTTACCAAACAGAGTACTACTATTAAAAACATAAGACTTGAAGGAGTGTGGTTACATTAGAATTGCATATTTATACAGCAAACATGATTTCATTGTAAATTTAATTAAGAGTTTTTAAAGGAAATACATTTTGTGCACTGTATGTAGAGGTAAATTCCTCTGAACAGAATGAAAGAATTGGAAGAAATGAAGAAAATCATATTATTGCATTCCATTACCATCTCTATATTTAGCAGAACTGAATAGTTTTTCTATGTTTTAAATATTAGCCTGTGTAAAAGTGAAGAAAGATTTGAATTATATAGTCTTTTGTTGTGTTAAAGTTCATATAGGTGTATTTAAACATGTCTTGGTTTTCTAAATGTAAAAGACTGTATACTTTCAATACTAGTGATATGCAGACTAAAGTGCCCTGAATTAATCCATTTGAAAGTTATAAAGTTTCTGAGCATGACCAGTTTAACAGTAAGAGTGCCTGAAAAGCAGTAGAGTGCTTCACATATTTTAAAGGTGCTTCAGCTTAGAAGCAATAAAGCTAGCCAACCTGCCCCCTACAACACATTTTTAAGAGACAGTTTTTAAAAGGCAGCATAGACTTAGCCTGTGATGTCTGTTACATGATCATGTGTTTGCCTGTTTTTGTGTGCCCATCCTTTATTTGACAATCACCTGTAACATTTTTACCGTGCATTACAACTGGTTATTATTATAAACACAACAATCTAGATTCTCAGCTGGTTTAAATCGGCAGTGTTCTGCTGGAGCCAGTGAACCAATGCTTGCTGCAATGGGGCTATGCTGATTTATGTTTCCAGAAGACTTGTTCCACTGTGTGGAAATACACTTTATTACAACAAATTGTGTTAGCACTTCATTTGGCCCCAAGAATCCTTCACTAATCATAGTAAATACTTTTCCTTATTGATGTCTCTTCCTAAATGTTAATCAAACATCCTACACTTCAGTGTCCATCAGAAGCATATGGTAATTGGTGTGCATGAGGTTATTCTACTTTCAATTATCTCATTTAAAATTTTATTGATTCCTTAGGTTTAAGAAGCACTTTATGTATAACCGCAAGGTTATACACCATAGCACACCACTGTCAATATCTCATCTTAGATATAAAGGGATTCCATCTAACCAATTATTTTCAAAATTTTTGTGAATCACATTAAGTTTTACTTAAGAAAATATGCAATCACACGGTATCATTTACTTTGAGCACTGCAACAGATCCTAAACATTTCAAAAAGTTTTGCAAGTCAGTATTCATACGGTTTTCTTCTACAGAAATAATGTCCAACAAGCCCTCTAAACCATACATCAAAGCATCTATACAATAAAGAGATATTTCAGAGAACTAAGGGAAAAGGCAGATCTGGGAATGAATCACAGGAAAGAAAAAGTATTTTCCTATGCTTCACTGTGAGGCCCTTTGGTGAGTTCAGTGCATTGTTTTAACAGCTCTCCCCCCACCATCTTCTCTCCAAGCCATGATTTTTCCTTCCACAGCAATGCTCAGTATCCACATCCACACAAAGTCAATAGCATACAGTTTTAGCATAAGGATGCACTGGAAGTGGCCACAGTAAAAACATAGCTCAATGAAGCTCATAGCTTCATCTGAAGTTCTGGGGCCTGAGTTGTGGGTCCCAAGTCAGAGTTGTCCCATGGATGCGTCACAACCTAGCAGAATGTTTTGGTTTCCCTGTTGGCTTCATATTCCAGAGGCAGAATCTGGACCACCCGTGTCTTTGTGGCTCCACACTCACCCAGGTGGCCATGGTTGAGGTGGTAGACGAGACCTGGGCTATATCAATCACGAGTCGATGAGTTAGAGGAGCTTTCTGTTGAGTGTGAATTCTTTTGGGGATGGTTGCATCTTGCTGAGCTCTCTCAGTGGTGTCCTTCCATGTGAAGGACTGTTGAGGGAGCCTTCTCTGTCTGTTATGTCCAGTGAATGATGCTAGCACCACAGTGGGCAGTGGAGGAGCTGGGCCCACAGAAACCTATGGCAGGACTGTCTGAAAGAAGACTTCTGAGGGGATGTTGCTGAGTTCAGTGTTGGCCTATGTGATCAGGCAACTGATGGCAGCATAAAATGATGATGGCTGAACCAGCACAACACCATCACAATATACTTATCGAACTAGTCAGGCAAAAAGGCAGAGGTCTTATGCAAGAAACCATTAGGTGTGACAAACACTTACACCAAAGAGCTCTGGTTTTAATACAGAGTAGCAGATCAGGTTAGCTAGCCCAGTTTGTTTGCAAGGAAGAAAAATCAATATATATCCATCTTCGATTTTTTTATTCACGCTGTTTCCTATCACTTCTAAGGCAACAAGAGGAGGACTTTCCTCTAAAACTGCATTCTTAGAATGAATGTTTATCTCTGCTGAAATTCCCTATTACAGGTGTAATTATATGGTATTGTAGAAACATATTCTCAGAAGCTTGAGGAATACCTATTTCAAACAGGCCAGATACTACTTAGTACTCTATCAGACTTCAGAAGTTAGAAATATTACTGTTATGTAATTTTCCCAAAATTTCTAAAGCAGGCAACAGTAATGGCACAGCTAAAAGCTATCATAATTTTGAGAACAGGTACAAATGAAATAAGAAAGCAGGATTTATTCAAGTGACTTATTAAATAAAGAATGGCTTATACAATATTTCAACAACTTGGTTCATTGTTAGTAAGTGACAGCTGAAGAAATCTATCTTCTGGCACTAAAGAATACACTAACCACAACCTCTAGAATATTAGTGTTCTTTTTTTGGATAATAACAAAGAAATAATTATGTTTGAAAGGACATAAGGAAAGCAACATAAATGAAAAGGATAATCAAAGGTAAACAAAGTCAGCCTAATTCTAGAACCTATAAAACCAATGTATCTTAATGAACAGTCACCTTGCTGACACTTCAGAAATAATAAAGTGACCAGAAATAGACACCATGGACACTAATCAACAGATGTGTCTAATGTATGTTCATTTCCTTTCTGGATGCTCTAACAGCTTTATTGTATATGGATGATTCGGTAGACCTGGTATATCTAACAAAACTTTGTTTAAGAATCCATATCAGAAGAAATAATGATGGATTTGCACCTAGTTGAAAAAATACATTAATAACTTATTAACAGTCAAATTATGAAGATATATCAAGGAAGCTCCTAGGGGTACCCTTCAGAGTACTGTGTTATGCAAAGTTTTTATTAACTCTTTGTCCAACATATCGAAGAGAACACCTATGAAAATATTTTTTATAAAAACTCAGAAGGAGTTGTAATTATTTTTAAAACAAGATGAATTCAGAATAACCTTGATTAACAAGTAAGAGCACTCACTTTCAGCTTAATTTCACTTTTAAAAAAAATAATGTTCATATGCTCTCTCTGGTAAGAAGTTGTGCTATGTTATAGGTCTGTAACACATTGAGTGATTTGTTTGATGCTTTTTTCTCTCTGATTTGAAGAGCAGGGAGAAAGGAACAGAGAGTTGCAATGAAGTTTCTGAGTGGATATTATGGCAATTTTCTTTTCTATTTCTACTTTCCCAACCATAGAACTGTTTACTTGCCAGTAAAAGACTTGCTGACTTGCTGTGAGAACTTGCTGTTCTCACATCTGCATCTGGCCCTGAAATCCTACTATTTTTGTGGGTATTACAGCAGATGGAAGAAATTTCAGGATGGCAAGAGCACCTTTACCTGAGTCAAAAACAACAAGTTGCAGAGATAATTAGATTTTGTGTTCTTTTGAAAAATTTTGCATTATGGAAGGTATAGACTTGTAAGAAAATCAAATCATATTTTGCTAACATTTTGCAGGTGTAAGTTTTCCCTACTCATGGGTGTCAGTGTTCAGCTGAAAGGTATGAACTTTCCTGTGAGAAAAACATAGAATCATACAATCATTTAGGTTGGAAAAGAACTCTAGGATCATGTAGTCCAACCTTTGTCCAACATCTCTCTAACCCCTATACCATGTCTCAAAGTGACACATCTACCCATTTTTTTAACACCTTCAGAGATGTTGACTCCACCACTTCCCTGGTCAGCCTGTTCCAATGGCTAACCACTCTTTCAGTAAAGAACTTCTTCCTCAGATACCTCATATGTGAAGTATGATGATGTAAGATCATAAGCATTTTTCCCCAGACTAATAAGCAGTTACAAGTGTGGAAGAATTTGTCCAAGTGGAGACCACTGATG
>VZZY01006843.1:39403-62046 GCA_013400335.1 Eurystomus gularis | reverse complement strand
TCTTTTTCCCTGCCAGTTCATCTTGCGGCACATGGGGACAGTCTGCTCCTGGCCTTTAAGCCTTCCTTTTTGAACAAGGTCCAGCCTTCCTGGGCCCCTTTGCCTTTTAGGACTGTCTCCCAAGGAATTTTCTCAGCCAGCATCCTAAACAGGCCAAAGTCCGCCCTTCAGAAGTCCATGGAATTAGTTTTGCTGCCCCTCCTCCTTACTTTGCCTAACATTGAAAACTCTATCATGTCATGGTCTCTAAGCCCACCGACCACCACATCTCCCACTAGCCCTTCTCTGTTAGTAAAGAGTAGGTCTAGGAAGGCACCATCCCTAGTGGGCTCACTTACCAGCTGAGTCAGGAAGTTGTCTTCTACACACTCCAGGAACTTCCTGGACTGTTTCCTCTGGTAATGTCTGGTAAGTTGAAGCCCCCCATGGGAACAAGGGCTTCCAATTTTGAGGCTTCAGCCAACTGTCTATAGAACTCTTCATCAACTTCTTCATGCTGGTTGGCTGGTCTATAACAGATTCCCAACAGGATATCTGCCTCACTGGCCTGCCTCTTCATCCTTACCCACGTGTTGCCAGCACACCCTGCACAGTGTAAAGCTCCCCGTGATCAAAGAATCCAAAGTTCTGTCTGTGACACCAGCCTCTAAGCCACATGTTAATCGATTGGGTTTTCCTCCTTGTTTCAGTATTCTTCCCCGCTACTGAAGGGATTGAGGAGAACACTACCTGTGCACCTGAGCCATGAAGCAATCTTCCCAGTGCCATAAAAAAAAATATGCAATGCTTCACAAATCTGCGTGTCAAATTTGGAAAATAAGGTGCAGAGAGTTACAACACTTTTAAATGGGTTTAATTGGAAACTGGGCTCTCTTTAAGTATAGCCATACAGATAACTAACTGCCCTCAAAATTGGCCAAGGTATGTAGGTAGAGAAAAGTGGTCTTGGACTGTAAAAGCCTGAAACAGTGGTTCCACATGATGCAGGAAAGTGATTATGGGAATAGACAGCCCTGTCGTCTCACCAGGGAGCTTCAGCTCCACATCCATTTTATAATAATTTAAAACCACAGCTGTCCCTGTGTTTTAGGGAAAAAAAAAAAACAAAAAACAACAAAACAACAGTGCTAGGACTTTCAGGAATCAGGATGAATATTTGGGCTGCAGTGGAACACCACCGTCTCTGGAGGTCTCCTAGAAGACCCCCCTGAGAGACTAAGGTGCTTTTAGCAGGACGATATATCTTTCATCATGGAAATACATATAGCCTTGTGCCTTTTCTGAGGTTGTTAGGAGAGTACTACGTAACTATGTCTAAAGGACAAAGTGGCCTTGGGATTTGATTGGTTGCAAACCATCACAAATCTGAATCTGAATTAGTATTTAATTGCATCAAACCATTGCCTGGCCAGGCCTATCAGCAGGTTTGTTTTTATTTCATCAAGCTTCATATGTTAGTACTGCTGACAGGCAGGGAACAGAGTGAAAGACACCAGATCCCCAGCACTGCTGGCCACCAGAAAATGATGAAGGGAGATCTGTGAGAGCTGAATTTATAAAATAAAAGATAAAAAAATACATTTGAACAGGAGGAACAGCACAGAAAAGAAGGGTAAGAGAGAAGGCAGTGAGCAAACAAAAGAGAAGGAAGCCGCAAGGAGAGCAAGACCACCACTGAAATGTGAGAGATTGTAATGAGACGGTAGGTCCCGTGAGAGCCTGGTTGTCGGGGCTGGAGGAAAAGAGCAGATGAATTTCTTCCCACATTCTGCAGCTTCTTTTTAATTAGTAAATATACAGGTTATGCCAAAATAAAGCAATGGAACACCTACTTTCACCTTCTGTGTAATAGGATCTCATTGGTTTAAATCTGTGTTAAGCCTGGCAGTTCAGTCATCGACCTCTTTTCCCAGCCACCGTCTAGTCACTGCTCTTTGGAGACAACATCTTGCTCCTTTGGTTGCCCACAGCCCTTCCTTTAGGAAGGTATGGAACTAGTAGAGCAGCACTGGTCATAGAAACAGATTTCTGACAAAATTAATGCTGTGGGAGAGGTGTTCAGGCAGATGGCAGATTTGGTTTCTATTACTGCCTTTTTATTCTCAAGTAAGAGCAGTTTTCTTGGTCTTCTCCAACTTTCTGGTTTACATGCGTATTAAAATGAGCAACAGGCCAGCACAAGAAGAGAATGTTGTCAAATCAGACACCGCTCTGTCACAAAGCAGAACCAAGCAACTTCTACTTGATCTCATTATTCCTCTCACACTTTTATTTTGCACTGACAAATCAATTCTCAAAGGTGAACCGGCCAGGAAAATCATGACAATCAGGGTGATTCGGGTTATTTGATTTAAATAGCTGTTTGATGGGACAGACTAAAATCTTGTAACTGAGCAACCTTGAACTCAAGGTCTGAGTATTACTTTCATAGATTGGTGTTATTTTTTATTTTAGTAGAAAAGTACAACCAGATTTGCCCTAAAGGCTCAGTAGATCATCTATTAATATAATCTCATGTTGAGTCTCTCCAAGATTCCTTAAAAAGTTTTTTTTTTACTTTAGTTTTGCCTTTATTGTTATGAAATATCTGTCCTAGAGCCTGAACATTGAAGAATTTTGAATGATTGCATTCACTTGTTTAGGCCACAACGCGTATCTCTGCAAGAGCACTTCACTTTTCATGCAATACTCTTGGTGACAAAAGAAGCGCCAAGAATTTTGCCGGATGGATCACAGGGAAAGAATTTAGCTTTAAAAAGGTGAATAAAATTAAACTTAGAGCTCTGGGAAGAATACTAATCTTTAGTATTAATAATAATTGCATTGTTTTTAATTCAGTTATAATTACATAAGTTGATTTTTCTGTATTGCTGTTAAATAACAAATATTTAATTGATTTAGCATTTCAGTAATGTTCTTGATGACAAAATATTTAAAAGAAGATGCTGTGTAGAGTGTAGAGAATGGCTTTAAGGGATTTTGAGGGTTGGGGTTTTTTTTCACATTATAGTTATTGAATGCCAGCCAGCACTTATGATCTACAAAACCCCCTTGTTTTTAGAGAAGCTATGTCTTGAAAAATCACTAAAAGTTAATTATTATATCTTTCCCAACTGTAGTAACTCATGAGTAATATATTAAATTAAAAAGCTGATACAAAAAACTCCACAACTCCAAGTGACCCAGACAATTAGATCTGCAACCTAATCTAATGGTTTCATAATTTCAAAGATTTTTGAGGTCAGAGAAACCATTAGCTCTTCCACCTTGACCTCCCATTTAATGAGAGTGATGGAATTTCATTCATTCCCAGTTGGAGTCTGGCAACTTCTTTGCAGATAACTCTTATCTCCCAGGGATCCAGTGTGCACATTCAGAGATAGAGATCCCACCATGCCTATAGCAACTGTGCTTAAGTGGTTAAGTGCATTCACTGTTAAGCATCTGTACCTTTTTTTCTATTGTGAATTTGTTTACCTTTACCTTTCAATCCTTTGTCTGTGCCTTTCCATGCTAAATAGACGGTGCTCTGATGTCTGTCTCCTCCTTTTGGATTTATGCGTGCACCCAAATAAATTTTGCTCTTCACTCTCTTTCCCAGTGCTTTCACTTTTCTTTATGTTTCATTTACCTGGGACAGAGGAAGTTAATTGATCAATTTCTCTATTGATTTCAGTCTTCTTCTCATTTTCTAGCACAACAATGTCTGGCAAATTCTGAGGGCTTTATTTTTTTAACATTTTTCTTTTTTCTAACATTGGGAAATCATTTCAGTTCTTCTCAGCACCGTTCTTTCCTTTACTAACAGCTGCTGTTTAATTTTGAACTCCTGGACAATATCTCTATAAAGTTAAAATGAGACCCTTCATCATGACACAGTCACAAACAAAACCCTGTCATTTAAAAAAAAATAAATTTATGGGTCACCTGCTCTGCTCCTGCAACTGCTGATAACAAGCAGATGGGAAGGAGCTTACTTTAGCCAATTTTTACCTTCAGCCCAAGTGTTTCCCATTATTGTCTAGCTACTGATCCTATGTGAAAATAATTCTTTTCTGGTATTTCTGTCTTAGAACCACAAAAGCCATGATTTAACATATGCACTTATAGCACATTATACGTTACAGGCATATTTTCAAAGTTTTCAAAGCCACATCTTGACAGGGTTTTTTTGGATTTTTTTTTTTTTTTTTTTTTTAAGAGATGCCTTTAGTAACTGTTTCTTCCTTACTTAAGAAATGAGGGAAGAATGTGTAACTTCGAAGTGTTGGCAAAATAATACAAATTATCCAAATGTACTGGTAAAGTTGTTTCCAATTACAGTAGTAGTGACTTGAGACTGATAGCTGATTTCCCCTTTCCCGTTTCCAACTTAAACTGGTGTCTTTTGGAGTTGTTCCAAACTACATTGCTACTCTAGAACAAACCAGTCCATTCAACTGTATTTTCTAAAAAAAAATCGGAAGCAAAACAAGAAACATTACACAAATACCGCTGATTAGTATAGTAAGTAGGTATAAAACTTTCAGTTCTTTTAGCTAGAGAGCCAAAATTAACACAAGTGGAATTAAAGAGATTTATAAAAAATTGAATCACAACATCAAGACCTATGTGTCTTCCAATACAAGGTTGAAAATCTACCAGTAACTTTCATTATAAGCTGTTACAGGCAGAGATGATACTTTTCCTTCTATGCAATATGGTAAAACAGGAGAAAGTAATAAAAGGTATTAATATTTAAATAGGTAAACATACATTATTAATAGCATTAAAAGTGGCATTAATTAAGGACCTTACATACCTTTTCCCATCCCCTCCCTATGTTGCTGTCCAAACTAATAATGTAACCTTACTATACCATTGACCTTTGACCAGATGGATAATTATTATTAATTATTATGCTCACTGCTGGCACTGGGGCATTAAACTTTCTCCTTCAGCACTGCTTTCAGAGTTGTAAAATTTTGAACTAGTGCAGATCAACCTTTGGACTCTTGTAGGTTTTTTTTCTTTCATTCCCTTTTTTCTCTCTTGAGTATTAAATTTTTCCTCCTTTTTACATTTTCCTGTTGTTGATCTTTCCTGCTTCTTGTCTTACAACAGCAAAGGCAGATTTATAACACTGGGAAGGAAAGATTTCTGGTGTTGAGGACACTAAAGACCAGGCACAGATTATCTGCAGTGGTTGTGGAGTTTATAACATTATGAGAGCAAGTTAAGCAAACATCTCTCAGGCATGACCTCTCTGTAGCTAAGCCTGTCTCAGGGCAAGGGGATGGACTGGATGACCTCTGAGGTCTTTCATGGCCTTAAGTTTCTATGAGGGAAGCAAAGCAGGCTGGGCACACCCCCATGCATGGTTACGACCTGGCCAGTCCCTGGCACATGCTCACATGCCTTGCATTGCTGTAGAAGCCCAAGGAGCTTCCTGACTCTGCCTAAAATACAGCACATATCTGACTGGGTCATGGAAGTATATTGGCTTTGGCAAAAAGAGAACCAAACAATGATTTTAAGTGATCTTCTGAGACATTTTGACTTGTTTATTTTTCCTCTTGGTCATCTGCGGTAGAATTTATAAAGAGAAATGGTTTGCTGGCATTCAAACCGATGGACTACAAACAGGAACACAGCAATTTCCTCACAGTATTGTAAATACTCTAAAAGATGTGTTCTTTTTAATGGTGAAAGACATGCAAAATCCTATGTACAGAAGAGGATGCTATAACAAGGCTGATTTGTTAGTGCTTTTGGGCCGGCAAATATTTTGTGTATTCAGAGCACTCCCCTTCCTTTCTCCAACAGCAACACCAGATCTTGTTGCATGACATGAGAACTTGTGGGTTCCTTATCTTTACACATTCTGATAACCCTGATAACTAATGAAAATAAAATCACCTCCAGTTCTCTACTGGAAGGTGACTTTTCTCTTATTCTCCTCTTTTGATGCTTCCATCCTCTGCCCTACAAGAAAGCTTAACGAAGAGACCAAAGAAAAGGTAAAGCTCAATCCCCCATCCTTAGGTTCTCAACACAGAGTCAGGTGTTGTCTTATGCAGGAGGAGTGTGTTCCTCAGTAATACTATCCTGGGAATTATCTTAGAGAGATTGACCTGTGAATAATAGCAAAGCCTTGGGGTTAGCCTAGCAGTAATTATATGCTAGACATTTTCACTAGCCGTATCCTTTCAGGTCAAGAGGCAAACATGAGGACTCACATCGATGCTTCACGGAAAATTATCATTCAACTACAGTGCCTTTTGAACCCCACCAAATCTAAATTGAATTGTCCTTTCTTTATGGCATTTATTTGTGTAAAAAATTCCAGGGAATTTAAAATGCAAGATACATAAGCGGTCCAGACTGTATATAGAGTCTGGGACTGTAGTGAAATACTTTCAAAGTTTTCCATCCAAGCAGTTTTGGAGTCTGTGATTCACTGATATAGGCTGTGTCTTCATGGTAACTCAAGTTATTGC
The DNA here is from genome assembly GCA_013400335.1 of Eurystomus gularis. NCBI lineage: Eukaryota > Metazoa > Chordata > Aves > Coraciiformes > Coraciidae > Eurystomus > Eurystomus gularis. Next base: position 55,567 of record VZZY01006843.1, on the reverse strand, counting down.
ATGTTAGCCGTTCTTTAACAAGCCAATTAATGAGAAAGGAGTCACTCCAGTACAAGCATCTTCTTGCACAGAGAGGATACTGTAGGAACACAAGAGTCATGCTGCAGCAACCCATGAACTGCATTAGCTTGGTTCTACCCTAAAATGCACTCCTAGGCTAGGGATCATCCAGCTGGAGGGAGATAGTAGTAGTTCCTTTCCATCAACAATAAAAGGAGTTGAGGGTGGCTAGCTCACATCATGGTGTCCTCAACATCCAAAGTTTAATGAGAGATTAATCCTACCCTATGTGTGGAGCAGTTCACAGTGTCTCCTTGTATATCCCTCCTCTGCCCTCAGTTTTTGCCAAAACTTGCTCAACTCTAATTGTGAGGCAGCTCTTGGAGTGAGCGCCCTGATGGGTGGGGTATCACAGCTAAGTAAGCTGGAAATGTGTATACAAAGCTCATAGAAGAGGGGTTATGTGTTGGAGTAAGAATAAGAGCCTCGTGGTCTTTTTCTGTGGCAGAAAAAATTTACCATTATGATACATAGGCAATAAGGAACAGTACCCAGTTAACAGCTTTTGGGAAATATAACTTGCTTTATTTCATCAGGTCATCAGCACGAAAACGTATTGAAATGCATCCTTAAATGGGCATAATCCACTTCAAATCATAACTTGCAGGTATCTTTCTTAATCTGACTTATTGCAGGAATGTCTTAGACCATGGAAAGGGAATTTATTTGAAAATGCACTTGACTTGTTGTTAGTTATTGATATTCTGTGTTTGATTTCGATTTTGCATGCAGCTTAGCCTGCGTGGGGAAAAATCAATAAAATTTGTTTCAGTTTTGTTTATAGTCTGTTTCACCCTCTGGCTGCCCAAACAGTGGTGGTTAGATTTCAGGGTCTATTCTGGGACATGAAGGTCTAAAAGCAGGAGGTTTTAATTTGATTTTGGGTTGGATTTTTTTCATCCTGGGTTTTATAGAGGTTTTGTTCTGAGATAGCATGAAAGGGGTTTCTTAATGAAACCCCTTTTGTTTGGAGAAGGAGATGACAAAGTATACAGAAACCCAGCATGGATTAGGTGCATCTGATCAAGTGTAAATATTCACAGCTGAGACAGTCACCACAGACTGTTTTTTCAGTCAGTGGAGAGAAACAAGCTCATCCAGGGTGCAACCTTTTCATTTTAAAATACATACCCAGAAAAACCCACATGATACTTGCCCTAAAATTGTCTGCTTCATTCTGGGGGTTAAAAAAAGAGCCCAGGGTGACAAGTTTGGATGGACACTGGAGATGACTACTGTTATATTATTTTCCTTCTTATCTGCATGGAATCTCTGTTTCTCATACGGGCATTGCTCCACTGTGCAGGAAAGACATCATTCCTTGGGTGAGAAAGCAGGGCTTCAGATTAGTCTTCTAACTACTCAGCTACAAAGTGATGATCCCATTCTTGCAAGTAGCTTGACTAACTTGTGTTCTTGCCTGCAAAGGTAAAAAACTTAATCAGGAAGGAAAAAGAGCATCCCTTTCTACACAGCCTTTAAACTGATTCTGAGACCATTTGTTACAGAAGAGGTTAGTTCCTGTGTTAGCAGAAACCTTTTCTCACCTCCACTTGCAGAAGTAAGTTTTGAACCTAGATTTTCTATTTCTTTTGTTAAAGGTCAGGTTAATATGTTACTGCATAAAAGAGTAGGGAACAGGGTGATGCACCATTGTCCATGTCTTCGAAGAGCAAGGAGAGAGTTACTGAAAGGTTATAGATCCTCACATTGAGGAGGGCTGGCCAACCTGCAAACCTCAAGTTGATATGAACCAAATAATTTCAGATCTTAAGCCATGAATGTGGGCAGACCCTAAATGGCATGCTCCCTTTAGTGACATCCTCTGCTTTCTGTATGGAGAAAACAGGGAATCTGTAAATTGTGTGAACAAACTCAAAAAGTAAGAAAGAAGAAATATAAGTACATTTTCAGTGGACATTTAGACATGACACAGAGGTCCTTGCTGCCGTGGAAAATCCATAGGAGGTTGCAGAATAGTCAAGGTTGAAAATTATTTTTGCAGTGGAAGTATAAGGAGATGATTCTCTTACTGTAGGTTCATCCTTTCTCTGCCAAATGATAGGCAGGATGAATTTCTACTAAGTCTGTCTGAGTCTTAATTTCTTGCTGCTGTTGATGGTATGTCCTAATCTTACGGTCAAATGGCCATATAAATAGAATTGGGTATATAATTTTTGAGTAGGTTGGTTGCTGTATATTGTGGTGTGACATCCATCTATTTTAGCAGCTCTCTCCCCCAGAGAAGAAAAAATGAAAATTAGAAAAACATTGACATGAAAGATTGCAGTGGCTTGATAGAAACTGTTGGTTTAAGCCTGTTGGCCTAAAGAAATAAAAATGTAAAAGAAAGACAGAAATCTCCAATCTTCACAAAGGAAAAAATGCTATTTAAGTCCAAGTAAAATGTTTCAGTTGATCCCATTCAGGTTTTGGGGTGTTGTTTTTTTTTTTCTGTTTAATTTTGTAGTTGCTTTCTTAGTGAAAATCAAAACAGTAAAATAGCTCATTGAGATCAGCCCAAGATATAGTCGCTTCTTTTTGATTTTTTGGGGATTGAGCTTGTGAATCAAAAAGGGAAACAAAGCCAGAATCTTGCAAAACTATTTAGTAGCATAAACCAACAGCTATAACATTCATTACTGAGGTAAGATCAAGCATTAATGATAGCGGTTGGTGTTTGCTTTTATTTTGCAGTGAAAATTACTGTTTTATTTTAATCTTGAGCCAAAGTGTAGCCTCATGCATGAAGTTACATCAGTTGAAATGACTGAATGAATAAGGTCCTCTGTGTGGGAATGCTGCCCTGAAAATATATGGAGGAAACTAGGAAATCAAAAAACAATCAAGACAGTAATGACAAAATTCCAGCAGAGCAGAAGTCAATACGGTGTTCACTGTGGAATAAAGTTTGATTATTAAATTCAGCTAAGTGGTCTAAGACTATATCTTATTACACATGGATATTGAGAAAGCTTGCAGCAGGAGAGTTGAAGTAGTAGTAATAGTATTTCCCATCAGGAATTTTGTATTCTACTACAGCATAAATATTTTATCCTAATAATAATAATAAGTAAAAAGCTGCCATCAGATATATATCCTAGATTTTTGTGAAGTGATTTAATCAAATTCCCATTGGAGTGTTGTGTAATTGAGCTTTTGAATTGACATTTACCATTATGATTTAAAAGACAATTAAAAAAATGTTTTGACTTTCAAAGGAAAGGAGAGGAGAACTATTTATAATATTTAGCCTTCAGGTAACTTGATTGTTTCTTTGAGTTTCTGTGTCTTAATTAGTAAAAAAAAATCAATTCTATTTCAATGAGGAAAAAAGTAAATGAAAGGTTAAACCTTACAAAGTAGTATGTGAAAGCTAAGAAGGGAGGAAGAAGACATGGTGTCTTGGAGGTTAAAAAAAGCCTCATTGTAAGCTTCACTGGTTAAAAAAATTGAATTTTTGTAATTCCTTGGTTATGTTATCACACAAGGCTTATAGTAATCCTCCCAGAAGGTAGATGATCTATAGGTATTTAATGTATTCATGAAAGTTGTGCAGGGTATTGGCAGAATACAGAGCCTTGAGTGGGGAGTTCCCAAGTGAGTCAGAGCCTCTGACTTAAAATCCAGAGTGCAGAAATATGTGTAAAGCAGCATCTGTGCTAGGCAACTGTGCTGTGTATAGCAACTCATGTCAAAAACAGGCCTCTCATTAGTTCCCACCTGAGGCTGTGTTGGATATGCATGGAAATGTATGTCTGAAAGTTGGACATTACTCACAAGGAAACGGGTGAACAACCCTGACGCTACCGCTGCCAAGCCTGTGATGACCTTTATTCAGCATGATGGTTGTTGTGGCTGGACTCAAAACTCTTTTTGCCCTCTGCAGCAGAGTGAAGGCAACTCTTCCACACCTCTACACCATTACATCCAACCTTGCAGCAACATAGGAAAAGGTTGCCTAAATTTGTTAACTAATGGTACGGCATCTGTTTCTCTTTCTCTGCTCTCAAGCTTTTTGCCTTTTGGCCTTTGCTGTGCATAAGAGGGATGAGACTTTGCATCCAGAGGGTAGGACCCTGGATCGAGCATAAGAAGGTAGAGGAACTGCTTTTCTTGATTGTAATACAAGTCTTTCCAATCCTGTGATCTGTTTGGCATCCAGAAGTCCCTGATTATTCAAAGGTTCTGAGAACTTAAATATTTTATCTTACCCTGATTTCTAAATTACTATTTAATTGCTTTATTTGTAAGCCAAGAAGCTATATACCTCTTCCGTATTCTTAATTAAGGGAGCTGTGAGGTTTTCCAGCCAGAAATATATTGAGATAACTACACTGAGATCCATAACTCAGATACAAGTAAACGGTCCTTCTTCCATTGATACCAAGTGTGGTGGAGCTGATTCAAACCAGCTGGTTCTGGTCTTACAGTTTATTTAACTGTAAACTATCTAAAAATATTGATTTGCACTGTCTGTGCTTCTGCTCTCTGCCTCTGACCTGTGGCCTCCTCTTGTGTAAACACACATTCTTTGGTTGGTGAGAGACATAATGATGGTCTGGTTCCATAAGCTGAAATCAGGTTTGTTTAAAAAGCCTCTCCAAGGACACTTCACCCACTGATGGTCCTTATAAATCTGATGCTAATAACAACATTGTGACCTGCCCAGCAATCTGGTAGTGCTGACCAAAAAAGCACTGGCTCAAGCAGACAAAGCTCTTTTTAACACGTTACCATTTACACAAAAAGAGATGTTAAAGTTCAGATTGCAATATAGACTAATTTCTTCCATGTCATGGATCTGCAGTGTAAGCAGCTGGCTTAGTATGATCAGCACTTAGGTTGGCCATGTTGTGTCTTCTGTAGTGTCATTGGTGTGCCAAAGATAAAAGGATGTTGGTTGAATTTTGAGAGGCCTGTTCTTCATTTTAAAAAAATCCCTCTGTGTGAGCCATGTGAAAGATATATCCTCTCTTTTCTCTAGAGAGGATAGAAAGAAAAGAGTCTGATATTTCTAATCATCACTAAGAATGGAAGTTGCTATGTTTTCCAAGGCTGGAAAAACCAATAGGAGATTGCAAATTACCACCAGCAGCTCTCTCAAGAACTGGAAGATCAAGGAGCAGAGCTGTGAGTCGAGCTGTGAGTTATGGACTTTCCGGTGAGAAAAACTTAAGGGCAAATTCCATTAAATGGTTAACTACCCTTGAAATTCCAGTACCTGAGAACTCAGATGGAGCAGCTGGCCCTTTGGTGTTTCTGATCCGGGATGTCAGTGTTACCAAGAGTCCCAGACCAGGACAGGATTACCCAGAGCCATATGGGGAAGAGCACCAATGTATGTCCTGGATATTTAGGAATATTTAGGATTTACGTATGTATTTGATGCAAATATGAGTCTAGCTCTTGGTGAGAGAGGGAAGTGGAGGAGGGGGCACCCACAGCTGCTATCAGAAGGAGGGAGATTTTTCCATTTCTGTGCTTGGATGAGCCTTTCCCGGCTAGCTCCCTCAGAATCTTCGGTTTCTTTTTCCTTCTGTAAAAAAGTGGCATTTGATTTTATCAGACAAGGCCAGCAGGGCATGACAGCATGGGTAAGGACTAGACCATGGCCTGATTCTGTCTTGCTCTTCAGCCTAGTATCTCTGTAGAAGGGGTCTAAATTGATGCAGTCCACCTCATTTACATTTCAGGCCAGGCTGTGCATACATTTCAGTGCTTGCAGAAATAATGAGTCCCTCCAGATTTTATTAGCAAAGGATTGTATATAAACCTGGCTGGACCTGGGTAACACAGGCTGCATGTCCTTTGTGAGTCTGAATCTGCAACGCGTTGTCAGAGTCACTCCATAGTTTCTTGACTGAAGGCACCACATGATTCATTTGGGCACATAGACCCTAACATGTTGTATAGAAGTCACTGAACAAGCCCAGGCACTTAATAGAGATGCATCTTAAGACAAGTCTGATGAACTGGCTTCGGGAGGTACCTATTTCCACTGGTTGCAAAGAAAAGTCAAGGGAGACAAGCTTATACTCAGATGTCTAATCTGGGATGACCAGCAGCCTATTCAAAAAAACAATATTAAAATATGTTGTGTTCATAGCTTTTTTAAAAGTCATGTGTTTGGCGTTTAATGCCTGAAACCATTGCACCTTTCTAAAAAGATCAGCTGGATTAAAAGAAAATGAAAGTAACATAGAAAATTCCTGGAAGTGAAGTAACTTTAAGGGCAACGGCCATTGAGCCAAATTCTTGGGTATTAGGAAGGTAGTGAAATTCTGCAACTCTGGATGGAAATACAGGTGGTTTCATATGTGAATTCTAGCTGACTAGTGAAAAGCAGAGCTAACATCCTTGTAGCCTGCTACAGAGACACTGAGATCCTTGTCACTTATTAAAGTTTTATTTTGTTCCCCCACGAACAAGGCAATTAATTATTTAGAATACCAATCAATCAGGGGTTAGATGTACTAATCAAACACATTCTAGCTGCTAAGTATTGCTCACTTAAGACATTGATCAGCTGTAGGATGCTCTGTAGACCATTTAGATGAGTATTTTCTGATAATGTGCTTTAAACCCCCTTGAGGTCAAATCTTTGACACCGTCTGCTGGACCATGTGGAAGGTTGAATGCCAGACTGTCTGACAGACTGTAATTATTTTCTGTCCTGATGCCCTTTTTGCAGTCATTAGGGGATCAAATTTCTGAGAAAGCCAGAAAAGTTCCTTGTACTGCAAGCAGCTAATGGCCTGAAAATGAGTCTCTTTTGTTATGTTGATGATTTGCTACTGGATGTTGTTTGAAGCCCAAGATCGATTATTTAGGGCTAGCTCCACTGGTATCATCTATTCTTGGTCTTGCGCGGCTCTATGCTTTCTTGCCATTTCCCCCATGCTGAAAGATGTATGGTCGGTATTGAAATTCCTTTGGTCTGCTGGTGGTACCTTCAGTTGCTTTAGTAAGGATAGATGACAGTGGGGAGCCCCACATGAGTGCTGATCCAGGACTCTCCAGCTAGATGCTGAATGAGCATGAGGAAGTCTAGATTTTCTGTCTTTTGGGACAATGCCCTGACTGTTCACAGAAACAGCTAAGAGAAATTAAGACGACATTTCCCAATAAATAATTGAAGAATGAGACACATTGTTTGCAGTCCTAACATGACTGCAAATTTAGGCTATTGCCTAGCAAGTTACTATACGAATTCCCCTTACGTTGACCCCTGTGGTAATTGGAATTTCAATTATTCATTTTCAATTACAAGCATGGCATGATGATCACAAATGTCATTAAGTATTAAATTACATCTAATGATGGATGGATGGATAGATAGATGCCTCTCCAGTTCCTTATTTAATGCCAGTAAATCAAGCCCATGTTTTTTATAGAAGAACTTTTTAAAATGTGAAAAAGATGGTAAAGTACCATTTATTTGCAGCAGACACAACCTCTTTAATGCACATTACCTGGGTGCAGAGTAAGTTTTCATCGTTTGTGTCATTAAGATGTGCGGTGCCTAGTGCGTGCGTACACAAATGCAGGTACTTTGCAGTGAGTGGCAAGGCAAAGGGAGGCCATTTGCCTCCCGCCCTCTTAGAGATGATATCCTGGTGCTCATAGTCGGGATCTTTGCTTAAGAGTCTGCTCAGTGGCTTCCCATTGTGCATTTGCATGTAGAGTGAGCTCAATCACACCCCATATTTTAGCAATCTGGGACTCTGGGTGGGGAAATTATCAGTTAGAGATGATTCCATAAGTACACTTGACCTATGTTAGATGACCTGCATTCACCTGTGTTAGTCCTCATGGGCATTTTCTATGTCCATGAGCAAGACAGAGTTGAGCACAGGGTTTTTAGGCCAGGTTTGGCCCTGAACCAGCTTTAGCGCCACAGGGGGTGATGGGAGGCAGAAAACCACAGGAGTGCTCCTGCACATGCAAAGGGGCACTTACCTCCTGCCTCAGCTACTCTGCCTGTGGTATTCAGTCCACCCCAGCAGGAAAAATCTGCAAAAAGGCTCAGAGAAGATGAGAAAGCCCAGAACTGCTCACAGGAGGGCCAGGTTGCTAGTTGCAGCAAGGCTGAGCTCATGCTGACTGTCTGGGAAATGTGGACATGAAGTGCTGGCTTTTGGGGTCACTGAGGCCAGCAAACTTTAGAAGTACTGGAGAGAGGCTTGCAGCTGAGTTCCAAACTGGTTTAGCTTCTGCAGGAGGCAATAGGTATTTATGGTGTTAAGATGCAGTGTCAGGCTATAATGACTTGCATTAGAACTACAGAAATTCCTATTTTACATTCTTCACATTTTTAAAAGTAGAGCAGGAATCCCCCTTTAGGGAAATCCTGTTTCCATGCTGTTGCGATGAACTGCTAACAATTAGGCACTCAGTCTAAATTAGGAGCCTTGAACTATTGATTTTAACATGTGCATGGATGCCAAATTTCTGATCTTACATTTCTTATGACTTACTTTCCCTGTTTCTAAAAATAGCAGTGATACAAGTTATTTACAGCGCTGTTGTGATGCTTAATTATGCTATAACTGTAAGGTACTTTCAAAATGATACTGTGTAGACATAAGTAATGTCTATAAACTGCTTGGTGTGCCTGACACGGTTATCTTTTATGCAAAACAGAAACGAGACTCACAATATTAAAATAGCTTCCCTACGGCTGCGTATAGGCAGAGGAATTGTCAGAGTAAAGAGAGAATCTAGATCTTTTTCTTAAGTATTCCTTTTCTATCACTGCTTAGTTTCTCATTGTCTGATGGCAATAAGACTATTCTTATCAAATATAGATATCCAGAACTTGCATTTACCACTTCTACAGTTTACCCATGACCTTTGTGGAGTGGTATCTTTTCTTCACAATCACAACTCTTTCTGCTGTCCAGGTATTTATTTCTTAATTTTTTTTTTCCATTTCCACTGCCATCTTAATCTTTTCTCTCTTCCCTCGCTTCCTCTTTTGCACATAGATATCTATTCATATTGTGACTTGGAAGCATTCTTTTGCCAGTTACAACCTGTACCCCCACTTGGTTTGCAGTCACTCAGCTTGTTTTCCTCAGATTTCTTTTATTTATATATTTATTCACTGTCTCCTTTTTCACTCCTCCCCTCCTCAGAACCTGTTTCCTGCCTTTCCGAAACCCCTCTTGCAGTGCCTGTAGGAGCAGTTGGGGAATAATCCATCACTGTGATTGCAGCTTTGCTCCTGCAAGGCACAGCTTTCGCAGCATTGCCCACAGCATTGTGAGGCTGATGAGAGTTGCAGGGCCCCAGTCAGGTTTGTGTTGCTGCCAGCGCTTCCCGGGAAGTGCTACTGTGCAGATTTTGCAGATGCAATCTCACCTGAGCTGATGAATAATTCTTCAGGAATATTTTTTTTTCACCCCCCTGACTCAGGTGAGTGGCAAAAATACTAGAATGGGCACCCCCTTCTTATGCAAAAACATACCTTTTTCTCATAGAGTCATAGAATGGTTTGGGTGGGAAGGGACCTTTCAAGGTCATCTAGTCCAACCCCCCTACAATAAGCAGGGACATCTTCAACTGGACCAGGTTGCTCAGAGCCCTGTCCAACCTGACCTGGAATATGTCCAGGGATAGGGCATCAACCACCTCTCTGGGCAACCTGGGCCAGTGTCTGGGCAACTTTATTGTAAAAAATTTCTTCCTTATTTAACTCTCCCTTCTTTTAGTTTAAAAACATTATCACTATAACAACAGGCCCTACTAAAATGTTTGTCCCCATATTTCACATAGGCTCCCTTTAAGTACTGAAAAGCTACAAGAAGGTCTCCCTGGAGCCTTCTCTTTTCCAGGCTGAACAACGCCAACTCTCTCAGCATGGCCTCACAGCAGAGGGCTTCCAGCCCTTGCATCATTGCTGTGGCCTCATCTGGTCCCACTCCATCAGGTCCATGTCTCTCCTGTGCTGAGGACTCCAGAGCTGGACCCAGCACTGCAGAAGGGTCTCACCAGAGTGGAGTAGAAGGGCAGCACATACTAATATTCATTCTGGGATGTATTTCTAGAGCCCTGATGAGACTGGGTTCCATAATTTTACATGCAACCATGGCTAAATTTCAAAGATTTTAAGCAACCTAAATCTGAGAAAGCTAATTGCAGTTTTTCCCAAATTTTCCTGATATATCACCTCATTGCTTAGTGTCTGCAAACTTTCACATCCAGTAAAAAGAAAAAAAAAAAAGTGAATTCTGGTTACACAAAGCTGAGTGAAAATTTCTATACATAATAGATCAATGTCAGTCAAAAAGGTAGGCAAAATATTACATTGTATGTTTGCTAGCTATAAAAATATTTAAAATCTTGTGAAATATTGGTATAATTTTGCATATGTTTGGTATTAACTTCAGACATGCAACAGAAGTAGCACAAAAATTATGAAATTGGCTGTAGTTGAGGAGAGACTTTCCACGTAAGAGGATGAAGATTGAAACAATAAGAGAGAAAAGGTATACGGTTACTTAAATGTGTAGAAAAAGTTTTGTACTGAGAAAATGCATCAGCTTTTTCCATTTAACCTGTCAGGAACTATATTAACAAAACAAGACAAACAAGTTATCCAATGAAACTGTGTAGCAACAAATTTAAGCCTGATAAGTAGATTTTTTTTTAAACCACATAATAAAACAATTAACCTCTGGATCTCTGAGGGGAAAAAGTAAGTACAGTTAAAATCTTAGAAAGAGGCAATGAAAAATCAGATATTTACACGGAGAACATATAATCTACCCTAAAACAGGCAGAATTGTGTGATTCTACTAGAGAGGGGCAAGCCCTAATGAGGCTTGGATGGAGACAGAGGAGAGTTAAGACAACACCACAAACTCAACAGCCAAGCTGAGTTCCCATTCTGCATGTTGAGGGTTAAATGCTACCAGAACCACATGACCCCCTACATGAGTCCCAAACCGAGGGTTCCTTGCAGTCATCCTGCCCTGTCTCTCCTCCATTGAGTTGGAGAGCAATGGAGGAGAACTTCAGAGAACTGAGCAGAAGATCAAAAATAATATCCAGAGAGAGAGCCTATGTGATGTGGAGGTTAAGGAGTTCACCATCTGCTGTTTATCAAAGTGCAGATTGACAGGGACTTGGCTTCAGTATGCAGATGCCAATGCCTAGATAAACTTCTAGACAGGGAGATCTTTTTCGTCTTGCAAACCAAGGCACAAAAAGATTCATTTGCTGGAAGATGAAGTTAAACAAATTCAACCTTGAAGGAATGTGCGATTTTCTAGAAGTGAGGGTAATTAAGCATTGCAACACCTTACCAGGAGTGGTGGCAGACTCACCTTCATTCTGGTTCTTTAAAACAAGATTAGCTATCTTTCAAAAAGGCTTAATCCACCTCCTGTTTTGTCTATGTGTTGAGAAGGGCTAGTGAGAGATCCCTCTGGCCTTAGAGCCTGTGCATCTCTGAATTCTTTAGCAGATGATGAGCTGAGGCACCAAGGGTAAAATTCACCCTTCTGCAGAGTGTTATAGCTACATTTGTGTACTACTTCAATCCCTTTCTCTCCTCAAACTAGAAGTTATTTGTGCCAATGGGATGTAGGCACCCTGCTTGGTTCTTATCCCAGGAGATGTTGTTCCAGTCCCAAGTGTCTGCCCTGTCCCTGGAGACTGCCTGAAAACAGGTCCCAGATTGTTATAGGTTATACCTTAGTATGCAAAATTGGTAGAAAGTTGTTTGATAATCTGAGTAATGAAAAGAAACAATTTAAACAGTGTTTTATGTGGTTTTTGGTTACCCTGCCAGTGAAGCTGTGACCACTGAGGGAGAGCTCATAGTCTTAGACAGCTTGGCTATCAGTCGTACCCACCTGGTGCACAGGTAGTGCATCTTTCTACCCACCTTTCTGGGTGGGCCACATCTTATATGGCCTTCATTCTCAAAGGATGATCCCATCATCTTGCTTAAGCTTAGATGTCTCCACCTAAGCTGGACACCTTGGGCTCATTTACATTTGGTGCTAAGGAAGCAGCACTATTAAAGGAGTGATTGGTCACAGCTATTGCTTAAAAGCTATCGCCTTTAAGATGTGATGAATCATGCCCTAGCAGTGTCTCTGTTTCTCCAAAGATTAAAGAGGGAATCTGAGGTAGAGGCTCGATGATCTTAATTTGGTCATGTGAACGTATCGATAATATCTCAACACCTCTGGAAATTTAACCTTTACTTTATGTTTGGTTAGCTAGTTACTATGGATTAACAATAATTATCAACTGAGACCCACATTATTTATTCATTCTCCTGCTACGCTGCCTGCAACTAATTCCTGCCTGGAAAATGAAACATTTGAATGCCTAAGATTCTCTGCAAATACTTTACTTTGGCTTTTGAGAATGATCTTAGTGAGGTACATCTGCGCCAAAACCAGGTCTTCATCTTGGCTGTCTCTGTATTTTGCATCATTGTGTGGCACATCCAGTTATTTTCTGAACTTTAAAGGGAATCTGTCACTCATTGTTACCAATTAGATGCCCTTACAATATGACCTGGAAACTGTTTTCTAGACAACTTGGTGTTATTAATAACATGCACTACAGCTGGGGCGTGCCAGTAGTTCAGGAGTCACAGAGCAGCATGACAGTTTAATTTGGTACCTTGATGAGATTTCTGCCTGTAAAGTTGCACAGAATATAAAAGACTCTGCCAGTGTGACATTGGTGCGAGCACTTTAAGAGATTTCCAGACTGCCTTTACTTATTTGAAAGCATTCACACTCAGTAATTTAAAGTATATATTGTAGATTAGAAAACTGGAGAGGATTATTCTGGTCACCCTACTAATTAATGATATTAAGTTTTTTGATTACTACACAGACATTCGTGAGCTAGTCAAAACAGGCAAGAACATTATTTCTTGTTGTTAAATGTTATGTATCCCAGCACTGATGGAGTCCTCTTCATGAAGTTGTAGACTTAGCAACATGTCTTCAGCTTATCGGGTCTCGTATGCTTGGCTGAAGGGCTGTAGGTACACAAAGCATTGGCCAAAGTGCATCACTGGAGCAGCAGATGTTTCAAATACTACTGTTAAGTCACTGTATATAACATATCCCAAATTCAGCAGATAAATCACAGGTTTGCTCTTGCCACTGTCTGCTGCTCTGGTGCCAGTCCACATTAATCTCACAGCAATTAGTGGCTTTGCTGTGGGGAGCCCCGTGGCTGGGATCTTTACTGTGGTTGTACTCTGGGACTGCAGACCTACTGTGATGAACACTGAGCAAAGCAGAAAGCAAATCTCTGCTTCATCGAAGTAATCTGTCAACTTTCTAAAAGCTACACACACAAAAAAAAAACCTTATACAAAATTCCCAACACTGCCGCTTGCATAATTCAAATCCAGTTAATAACAAAGTAGAAGAATGTCTGGCCTGAACCATTTATGAAGAAGCTGGGAAAAGCTGAACCATTACCAGATTTTTGTTTAACTGTTCACTACAGGATATGCTTTAACAGTGAGTCAGTCAGTGTCTTGAGCCAGTCAGTGTCTCCCCAAGTCTGCAAGAAAATCTGAAAGACCAGGAGTTGTTCTCACTTAATTGCAATGTATTCCAAATTCGAAAACTAATTCAGCATGGGACTTTTGCATAAGCTTGAGGATACACGGATGCCCAACTCCATGCATCGATGCTATTAACTGTATCACTACTATGTAGTGTAACAGAAACACAGTCATGCAACGACTATCACCTCCAAATATTATCCTGACATTTCCTATAGCATTACAGGATAACTGACCACCCCAAGAGCTTACAAAAGTGTCAAGGAAAGTACTGATGGCAGAGGAAAGTGTATTGGCTCAGAAAGTTTTCTGAAAGTTTGCAGCTTGCAGTAAGTCAAAGTAAACATAGGAAATGAGTGAACAAATTAATCAATGGGCAGATGACTTCGCCTTTTTCGTCTCTTTTCTGAATGAAAGCAACTACTGTACTTATTTTCCAGCTGAGAAACGAAATTAAATTGTCTGGATACTTGATGGCCCACTGTTTTTAGAAAGCTATTAAGATGCTGCTATCAAGTAGAGGACAGCTTTCTTGACCCTCTTTAGCTGGCTTATCTAGTGGCCCCCTGATGACTTCATCACTGTGCAGAAGGTGGATCACCAGAGACGACCATGTTTAACAGTGTCTTCCTCTAAGTGGCAATTTAGTAGGTGAGGGACACACTGAACTGGCTTCTCAATCCAGTGGGAGGGGGGTGTAAGGGAGGAAAGGAACATTTTGCGCTGGTTATCTTGTCTCTAAGAAGTGCAGTGATAAAACAGCTTTTCAGTTACTCCAGCTCATACTTTGGCTGGGACTGAATTAGAAACCCTAATACTAAGACGTGTATCTGGGATCAGAATATCAAACAGAAAGGACCACCCCTTTTTTACAGACGTTCTGTAGTGAAAGCCTGGGTTTGCATACTATTGGATCTTCATGAAATATATAGTGCCTAGATCACCATTCTTAGCTGATCCCTGCAATCTTGATAGTGGACAAAACTAAATTTTGCTAGTGAGATCAGTCAATTGGACACATTAAGGCCAAGTCCTGCTCACTTTGCTTGTCTCTTTTTCAGCCTTCAGTCAAGGGAAACCTGATTTTGTTTGGGGCTTTCTTGACTGAGAGAGGACCTTAGGTATGAAGAGCAAAGCAGATTTAATACTCAAAGCTTTTTTTTTGATCACATCTTTGACAACAACATTTTGACTTGACCTCACTTCAAGGTCCCTGTATTTTGAGCCTCTCACATTCATGCTACCGTTCTGCCAGGGGCAGGGTTTCCCATCAAGATGCTTGAGCAAGAGAGAGTAGCCACGTTGGCACAGGGTCACAGACAGCATTTTACTTTTTGGGTCAACGACCAGGATACTAAGATGTTGTGTGAGGTTTGCTCACACAAAGACCAGGTATCTTGAGACAGGCACTTCTCAGGTCACAAATGCATCCCTGCCAAAGCAGCAACTACTTTGGCACCTTCCTTCATGTGTTAGTCAGGCAGAGGTTAAACGCGATGTTTTAGGGGTCTTTAAGGGCATGGTCAGTAACTTATCAATGAGAGACACCCGGATTTGCTCTCCTGGACAGCCAACACTTCCTGCCAGAGGTGTTTTCCCTCTTCTTTCTTTTGTTGTACTTTCTGGACTTTAGTCAATGCTGTTTAAAGGGCATAAAGGTTCACTTTAAGAGTAACAGTGGCAGATAGCAATCATTCATCAAAAAGAAACCCTTTCAGAGACAGAAGGAAGCAGAAAAAACAAATGGCAACCAGACCCTCTAGGCAAATTTCTGGTTAAATACTTCTGGGGGCCCAAGTTCAGACACTTGTTCTGGGAGCAAGTGGCCCATCTCACATCCTGGCTTTCAGTGTAGTTGTTTGCTCATAAGCCACACAGGAGCCGAAATTTTTTGATCGTGGAATGGATGAATGATTGCCTTTTCCGTCCAGCTCTGAACCTTTCACACAGGATTCCTGAAGCATTATTTGCAAAGAGCAAAGCTGCCCATCAGACAATGTCAGCAAATGAACCAAAAGGAGAACTGGTTTCACTCTGAAGTGAACTTATTGTGTGAGCACTTTAGAGTGCGGTGACAGCGGCTTAAGTTGCTCCTTTATTTTTCCTTCTGTAGATTATTCTTTTTAGAAAGCTAACCCTGCATCCGATTATTTTTTTATGATCTGAGAAAAGGCTATGGGAACAGTTTATCTTTTTGTGTTTATATAAGTTCTCTAATCTAAATCTAACCACTCATCCATTCAAAATCATAGTACTTTTATGGTACTCCAAGAGAGATTCTCCGCTTGTAAATCAGCATATCACCATTGAATTTCAATTAATTTCACCCTTGGCTAAGTAGACTGCAAGGGATCTAGGTAGCTGAGTGATCTAGCCTTTTGGCTTAGTGGATTGTAATATACAAACTTGTAGGAAATAAAGGAATGGATATAATTATAGGGCATTACCCTGAGATAACATAGCTGTATATTTTATTTGAGCTCTCCGAGTACATTGCTTCACAGTACAAATTTTTTCTTCTTCTCTCTGCCTTTTTTTTTTTTTTTTTT
>VZZY01006843.1:0-39358 GCA_013400335.1 Eurystomus gularis | reverse complement strand
GAAGAAGAAAATTCTTTCCCTATAATTTTATAGGAATGCAGCCTTTGGAGCAGCAGTATTCTTCAAACTCAGATGACTAGCTTGCATTGACATGAGTTGCTTTCACAGTGGAAATATTCTTCAAAAGCTTGGCTGCAAAAGAAAATAACAATCAACTTGTTGAAAACATGCCTCCTTGTTGCTGCACAAATTCTAACTATGAGCAGCTTTAATTACTCAGAATTAATGGGAGGAACCTTCTTAATATGGGCACTCAAGTGCAGTTGCCAGTTCCGCTTGGGTTTTCAGGATCAGACTTGAGAAGAAGTCCGTGAGCTGTGCAGCTGAATAAAAACACAGATAGTAAGAAGAATGGAAAAAGACTAAGAAAGATGATTTTAAAAGAGTCTTCATCCTATGTGCTGCTGTCACACATCTCTCACATATGTGTGCAAGGGAACAGTGTTTACAGGATGTACTGACTTTAGATGATTGACATTAAATTTGGAGAGATCTTTTTCTGGAGGCCAGTATCTTTTGGCTGCTGTCATGGTCCTTATACCTGCTGCCTTAGTTATCCAATCCATGCATCTGTGTGAGAGATCACGGTTACTCACTGAGGTTTCCACTGAGAGGAAGGGCCCTGTGGACTCTATTGTGATGTGGCACTTAACCCTGCCCAAACCCCATCTCAGAATCCTCTCCTGGCTGGAAATGACAACTTTCTCTCCTTTCCCCTTTGCAGAAACTAAATTGAGGGGGAAAAGGTCACATTACAACTGAAGTCAAGGGGAAAATTGGTCTTTCTATTCTGTATAACATCCACACACATAAGTGCATTAGTCAGAGTCTACTTCTAGAAAATAATAGTAATAGTAACAACAATAACAATGTGCAGGTGAGTTGATCACATTCAGCTGAAAACTGAGTAGTTTCCATGGAAGTTAACCATGTTTAATGGGGTTCATCATGAAAGTGGTCTCAACTTCAACATGGGAAGAGCAAGAACCAAGAAAATAAGGAAGGCTTTAGGACAGTACGTACTAAGAGGATCTCGGAAGTGGTCCTTCTGTATCAGCCCTGACCACAAAAGCAGAAGTCCAGATGTAAGTGTCAATAGCAGCATCATTTTCCAATATATTCAGAGTAAGTGTCAGTAGTTAAAAGTAGCTCCTGCCTAGGTATCTCCTGCCACATAGACCCATATCACTGGAGACAATCTACAGCCCAACATCCCAACCCCACTGAGATCAAGCAGAGTCTCCCATGTGACTTAAGAGAAAATCAGATTTTCTCTGGTCTTCTAACTCCAGCCCTGTACCTATCCAGGAGGCTGGGCTCTATGGGCCACCAACATGCCACACTCAGGACAAACTTGGTGAGGCCAGGATGGCTATGAGTAGTTCCCAAGTGTATGTTCCCCATCCAAATATAATTTTCCAGTAAATGGGAATCTGCTGTTACTATATTAGGGAAGCTCTGTTTTCTGTGTACATCCACCTTGCTATCTTCTTGAAAAAGAGGTAGAGAATGCAAACCATTTAATCAAATTTGGAACTATTTTATAGTTCTGTGTCCACTCTCCTTTTCCTAAACTTTTCCTTGCTAACTCTTCTCAATTAGTTTATTTAGACCTAGGCCCACAGTTTCTAACTTTCCCTTTTGCACTCTTGTTTTTCAATCAGAGGTCCAAGAACCTTCTCATCGGTTTTGTTGCCTAGTAAGTGCTGCTAGAGCCAAGGGAAAGAAAGGCACAAGCAGGAAGATTTGGGCAGGAAGTTGGGATCTGAGAACTTTAGTTCAACCCCCCTCTCCATCCTTTTCCATTGCAAATTTAAACACATCCTTTTCTTTCTCAACACCTTTTTTTTGGCTGATTCAAAGCGAGGACTACCACTGATGTCTCTATATGCTGGAGCTGGGAGGCCACTAGCTTGTCTAGCAGCAGGGAAGGGAGAAAATGAGAGATGTTTACATGCTATAACATTTGATAAGGTAAATCATACTTTGCTGCTGCTACCAGAGGATAAAAAGACATGCACTTCTGTTTTGTAATGAATAATCAAAGTCCGTTCACTTGGGAATTCTTTCTAGCTAACTCTTGAAGCAAAGGCAGAGTGGATTTTTAATGACCCATAGAGAAGGACAGTGACCACAAATGCAGGTTGGGAGCACAGCCTTATTGTCTATTTTGTATTTCAGACTCCTTAAACTCCCTTTTTATTTTTTTTAAAGCCTTTGTTCTCTGCCTTTCAACCGATAGTTCTGTTGTATGGTTATAAATAACTTTACGGGCTGTTTTTACTTACACACACACTACATTCTGCAAAGTGAATGGCAACACTGAAATCAAGAAACATGCTTCTCCAACTCCAAACAAAGGGTCTGCTACTTCTCGGCAGCACCAGGATTTGACCTGGGGGTCCTCTGGAGCAGAGACTACAAAAGATTAACATTTCAGTCTGCTGAGCCCACCAGTGCGGTCTTGCCTTATCTCATAAGCTCTGCCGGAGGAATGAATTACCCTAGTTCATTAAGACTCGTTTTGAATTGTGGTGAGAGGTCACCATATAAGTCACCTTCAGTCTATTTTGCGAATAATATGGATTATGATAAAAGCCAGCTGGGAGGTTGAAGCCCAGGGATTTTGTTTTCTTTATTCTTCAAGGTGGGTAGAATACAGGGTGGGGAAACCCTGATCTGGACATTTCCTAACACTGCATAGTAGACTATAAGAAAAGTCCTTTTTGTTCTTTTTTTTTTTAACCCATGAATGGATGACCTCTTGATCTCTCTGACCCCTTTATTTTTGCCGTGAAAGAACTAAAACTAGCTGTGCCCATACAAAATCTTCTTTCACTTCAGCTTTCTCATGATTAAATTCCCTGCTGTGTTTTTGTTTAAGTGGACTGATGCTGCCCCTTGGAATTGGGCAGATGTTTGACTCTTTGAAATAACTTTTTTTTCAAATATAGCAGTGGTCTACAGTTAAGGCATGTTCATCCACATCAGGACTGAAAGAGAACTGTTTCTCTAGTGGCATTCATGCCTCACCATCTAAAAGTACTTTGCAAGTGATACACTGGGATATAGTAATTGGTAATTCGCATCAAAACATACTTTGATGCACAGAATGCTGTACATAATAAAACAAAGGCTATCTTTGTGTTGGGCGAATTACTAGGAATACATCAATTACAGTTGTAGACCCCTTCAAACCTAACCATGCCAAATGTTGGTAATGTAGGGTAAGGCTGAAGGCAGATGGCATATAATCTACTTTAATAACTTACATAAAAATGAGTGGAAGCCAGTCATCGGGGAAAATACGTGAAAATGATGTTGAATAAAATGGATGTGCTTCAAGTATTATCAGTGAGTTCTGTACATGCATAATCCCACTGGCTTTGTGGGAGCTGTGTTAATTCATTACTGTTTAAAGCATGGTCAGAGGAAAGGTAAACTTGGAGTATGTTTAGATCTGGTATTGGAAACACAGTTTTATCAGGATTGAAGTAAATCCAGATTCTTTTTTACCTGACCCTTCGTCAGGCCTCTGTAGACTATAGTTATTAAATGTGAGCATTCATATAACATTAGCAACTAATTGAGATCAAGGCATCATTTTGCTACTTGCTATATAAATAAACTGAATTTTGTCCCAAAGGAAAGATAGGCTTAAGATTTAGAAGAATTCAGTAATATGCTGGCTAAGTGATTTGATTCTCAAGTTTTGCAATGCTGGACTTAGATTTGCTCTGAAAAGATGTATGAATCCCACTAGATCTGGGCAAAACTTCCTACAGTCCTCACAGAAGTGAATCGAGCCTATGGCATCCCTCTCTTGGCTGCATTTCAGAGATGTTCTGCATCACGCTACTGAATCTAATGTCCCAGGGGGACTGACATTTCAGGGTCCAGGACGGTATATTCCTCTGCCCCATAATTCTCACCTACTTGAGCAATCCAAGTCCATATAACTTTAGATACTGCCTATTACCCAATTTACTTTCAATTCCATGCACTCAAATACAAGCCAAATAAACCTGAAAGAAATAACATACAATCTATTAAATAGACATGTTCTGGCAACCAACTTGCACTAAAGGCCACCCCCCTTGGGACAGTCTGGTTTAATTATCCACTTGAAAACATGTCTAAGGTTTCCAGTACAATTTTTTCAACCTTTACTTGAAAAACAAATTCCACCAAAGGACTGATCTCGTTCTGATCCCTCAGGAGGGTGCTTAGGATAAGTTTCAAAATATAAATATTGTCCAAATATTTTAACCAAAAAAAAAAAGGAGATTTCATATAAAAAATCCTGCAGTCTTGGAATGACTCGCATTCAGGCTCATCTTCTCATGGGATGTCATTACTGGCAATGTTGAGTGTAGGCAAAGTGAGGCACAAGGAGGGTTCAGTTCTCAGCTGAAAAGGCATGAACAGCTCCTGTTCACCTTATACCTAGGAAATCATGTCAGTGAGATGTGACTGTGCATGAGTTAAACAGATCGGTACTCTTCTTCTTCCTCTCCATACTTTTCAAGAGGAAAGATCATTGTCCTTTCTCTAGCCCTGTCTTACAGAAGGATGGGTATGAGGAAGGGAGAGAGAGAGTGGGGGAGACTTAAAATGTTCCAGCTTTATCCTGGGAATGGCTGCACTGAAGTAAATTATAGTCTGGCAGTGAATTATCATTTTTGTGAGATCTTAAAAACCAACAGCTGTGAAATTGACTTCTAACTAATTTTAATTGAGATGGTCCAAAACTTGAAATATCAGAAATAAGAAGTCTGGATGCTGTATTAGGTCTGGCTGAGATGAAGTTAATTTTCCTCATAGCAGACCTCACAGTGCTGTGCTTTGTATTGGTAGCTAGAGAGGTGCTGATAACACACTAGTGTTTTGGCTACTGCTGAGCAGTGCTTGCACAGCATCAAGGCTGTCTCTCCAACACTCCCCTCTCACCAGCAGGCTGCAGGGGGACAAGATCTTGGAGAAGGACATAGCCAGGACAGCTGACCTAAACTGACCAAAGAGATATTCCATATTATATGACACCTGCTCAGCAATAAAAGCTAAGAGAGAGGAGGAAGCGGGGAAGGGAGTATTCGTTATTACAATGTTCATCTTCTGGAGCAACCGCTATGCATACTGAAGCCTAACTTCCTAGAAAGTGACTGGATGGGAAGTAGAGAAAGAATAAATCTTGTTTTCCTTTGCTTCCACACATGGCCTTTGTTTTTGATTTATGAATATATCTATTATATTGACCCACAAATATTTTTTCATCCTATTTTCTCCTCCCCCATCCTGCTGAGGAGGGCAGTGATCGAGGGGCTTGGTAGGCATCTGGCATCCAGGCAGGGTCAACACACCACAGACGCTTATTCCCTTAGCTGATGTGTGAATTTTTTTATAGCATTTACTGTATGTGTGTTTATTCCAGAAATACAGAGGAGATGCAGTTTGTTAGGAAATAGTACTTCAGACATCCTTGGACTTTGCTGAACTTCAAAACCATTTTGGTCATATTATATATAGCATTATATCAAGATATCTTTTTGTCCTTGTCTGAATTCAGCATTGTTTACTTATTTATTTTTATGTCTTTGTTTGGGAGTGTCACACCCCAAAAAGGAGTTCTTTAAATACCTGGCCACACAAAAGTTTTTTAAATGGTCACACAACATATATAGTTTACATTGAGTTTTCCTCCCTCACCTACCAGATGTTCAATCTAGAAATAAAATCTCTCCCTCAATTATATAGAATCATAGAAAAGTTTGCGTTGGAAGGGACCTTCAAAGATAGTCTAGTTTCAAACTCCCCTGCCATGGACAGGCGCATCTTTCACTAGATCAGGTTGCTTGAAGCCTCATCCAAGCTGACCTTGAACACTTCCAGATATAGGGTTTCCACAACTTTTCTGGGTAACCTGTGCCAGTGTCTCACTGCCCTCATTGTCAAAAATTTCTTCAAATCTAAATCTATACCCTTTTGGTTTAAAACTATTGCCCCTTGTCCTGTCACTACAGGCCCTGGTAAAAAGCCTCCCTCCATCTTTCTTATAAGCCCTCTTTAAGTACTGAAAAGCCCCAATAAGGTCTTCTCAGAGCCTTACCTTCTCCAGGCTGAATACCCTCACTCCCTCAGCCTTTATAAGAGAGTTCTTCCATCACTCTGATTATTTCTGTGGCCATCCTCTGGACTGGCTCCAAAAGGTCCATGTCTTCCTTGTACTGGATGTCTCAAAGCTTAAAGAACAAAAAAAATCAAAAACAAGCCCTGGTCCTGTTAGAAAAAAATTACAGAGATTCTGTGAACATCAGTGATCATGAACTGTGACAGGTAACTATGGCTTTGCAGAGCCTTGGAGGTGACCACTGCCTGTGCTGGACATTGGACTACAACAGCTGGTGTGATCCCAACAGGAGTGCTACCTGCCATAACTGTCCATCTAACTTGAGCTATCACTACTCTGAGCTGTAGCTAAAGCTGCAGCCAAAGACTGGATGTTAAATGTTCTCTTTCAGGTGATTTATAACTCCTTGTACTTTCTATGTTGGTAAGAATTTGTTGTAGAAAAGTGCTGACGTGAAGAGCAGGACCTATTTCATTTTGGTAAGCTTTCAGGTGTTTGGCTGTTTACCTCTTCCCTACTCATAGTTGTTTGGTCCCCTATCAAGTGACAGGAATTTCTAGGTCAGGCTCAACCCATGTTGTCCACGCCTTCTGAGACTCACCATTACCAAATTCCTTGGTAATTCCAACATCATTATTGTAGATGATTATAGATTACCTTCCATATAAGGGGAATTGTTTTCAAACCTGAGGCTGTTAAAGGATGGATTATCTTCATGAACATCTCAAATGAAGCTTTTTTTGGGGTGACAAGATTGCGAATATTAAAATGGTATTTTTCTGAAACCTGTAAAATTTGAGAGCAGACATTTAATCTTAGCATAGTTGTTAGGACGTCTGCATAGTAGTTATAGTAGTTATCTAGTGCAAACACAAGATAAAAATAAGAGCAAGATAGTAAGTTTCACAGGTTAATGACACAATATGCCTTCTTTAAGAAAATATATTCCAATTAATTGGTTTACTCTTGTCTCTTCAGAAGACTTAGTTTTGAAAATCACATTTTCTTAAAATGCTAAGGTTTTTTTCTTTCTTATCTCTTTTTCTAACACTTACAAAAAAACCCCTCACTAACTCAGAAGCACACAAAGTTGATAGCACAGAAAGACACCTGGATTACATTGTTCAGGAGTTAGTAAATTGAACTGAAATTTGGATGGCATCCTCCATGGAGCTATAGGCTTCCATGAAAGCACTTAGCTTTGTCATTGCATTCAAAGTGAGCTGTCCATTCTTTCCACCAAAACAGCTCCCCTAGGGATCCAGATGGCTGCTGCCACTCTCCAAGAGATACTTTCTGTTTTGGTTTCATAACCAGAACAAATGACGAGAGAGTAATAGAACACAGATGGCAATTCAGAAATTACGAGTAATCTATTAATCTTTGGGGGCTAGTATCACAATGTAAGGAGTGTAACACTACTTCCAATTTAATTGCAAACCCTCCACATAAAGGACAATTAATGAGAAAGGAACAATTTGAAGTTTCAGGAGAGATGAAAGGGTGGAACCTGTGGGTCTATCAAAGATTTAAGCACTGGTTGTGACTCTCTCCTGTGACAGGTGGGAAATTACTTAGTCATACAGACGTGTGCAGTATTCTATACTCTGTGGTGCTGTTCTGCAAAACAGGCATAACTTCACCCACTTGTGCTCTTTTTTCCCTACCCCAGCATACACTGATGTAAGTGAAAAAACAATAAGGTTCTTAAAAACCATTGGAACTGATACCATGAAGAGAGTTGGGTTTTGCAAGTTGATTACTAGGGCTAACAATGTCATCCCTGTTTTTTTACAACTCACCAGGTTTAATGGGCTCCGTCTCATACCAAAAGAAGTGCATTTGACCTCCTTTTATAAAAGTACATTGGAATAAATAGGACACAGAAATTATCAGCTGGGGAAGGCTTTTTGTTTGTTTGTTTGTTTGTTTTTAGTGATTTGAATGCAGGTTTGGATGCAGGAGCTTCTGAGATTTCATCTCTCTCTCTCTCTCTCAATTACTATATTTGTTCCCAGTGTACATGACAATAGGATGGGGCTCATAGGAGCTAATCCTACCAGAACAGGGTGGTGTGGGGATTCATTATTTAGTTTTGTTAGCTGCAAAGAATTTGGCACACTTTGTGATTTCAAATATCAATACGATGATCAGTTTTCGCCCAAGATTTGGGCTTTTTTTGTCTTTGGTAAAAATGCTGTCTTTGATTCCATGTAATCAGTACAAAATGCATTGGCCTGGAGACTTTACAGAAATAAACAATTTCATTGAGCATAATGCTTCCTTGCTAGCACTTTGTTCAAGGACAGCGTAAGCTTTTATGAAAACTAAAGACAATTTCCATTCATTTCCTCTTAGTGTGCTGTTCTAGAGGAGGTCAAGCAATCTGTTTGGACTTCGTATGCTCTCACTTGAGATTTTTCTGATTCAAGGTGAGGAAAGATGAAAAGCTATGAGTGCAGGTTATTTTGAATAACATTTTTTTGGCAGCATTTTCTGCTTTTTGTTCCTTACAAAGAGATTTCTCTGGGGAAAAAAAAAAGGCAACCAAATAAAATAACCCTTAAGGAACAATAAAAAGTGTTTAGATTGTTGTAAGGTAGATTTATTGATTGTGTTACATGTTTGCTACAAGTTTTGGAGAGGTACTTGTATTTCAGTACTCTACTTTCCTTGTACTGGCCTTGGTTTACTATCTCAGGTCTATATATTTGTAAGTATGCATGGGAGGAATTTCATTAAAATATGATAAGCTGGAAGATGAGTTTGAAAGAGAGAGCAAGCATTATCAGAATGAGGGAAATATAGAAATGGAGGAAATGTTTTCAGTTTGGGAAAAATGTGTGTTTATTATCTTCCTGAAAACCTGCAGTTGCACAGCAATCAAGGCGGTGCGCGGTTTCTGACTGCCTTGTAATATCGACAGAGGCACCTGTAATACCACAGTGAAAATGTTGCTTTAGGTAAATGTTTCCAGCCTGCCTCATTTGAGCTGTTTCATTGCTTCATCTTAATACACACATGCACACAGATGACCTGGGAATTGCCACATCAAAATAAATAAAGATATAAAAAAATAAGCATTGGGCAGGATTTATCTGCATGTTCAACCGTACGAATTTTAGTGTCTTCTGAATCAAATCATGAGGTAGATGGCAAAGCTTCCTTTAAACTTGATCTATTCAATGTAGGCAATGGAGTTTAGAGAGCTATTTATCTGATCCTGAGGTAGACACCTGCATCTGACGAGCCAAATGGCTTTCTGGACTCCACTGACTGTGCTGATTAGGTCTCCTCTGACTGTAATTGAAGTGCAGACAGACACCTCCCTCTCATACAGAGGTCTAATTTCAGGTGTCTCAATCTGGACCTTAACCCACCTTTGTTCTACCAGATCTGAAACAGCAAAAGCTACGGACTTCAGAAGAAAATAAAATTATTTATACTTCATGACAGCCCCCAATAGTTTTTCCTGACTTCACCTGGTGGTTAGTGTACCACTAAAATAATGAAGATCAATTATTTTTAACACCATTCTAGCTACTAGTTTATCTGAAAATTAGCTTTGGATGCTGTCAACCTTTCCTTACTGCGTTTTCTTGCATTCTGAGTGCCTGAGATGTACTAGGCTTCTCTACAGCATTAGCAGAATTGGCAATAGGATTAGAGTACTGACTAGAATTAGTAGTCCAGCAATTAGCAGCTAAAATACATGATCAGACTTTGAACATTGATAGTGATTGCCATTGTTAGCTCTTTTACTGGTAGTTTTACAACAGACCCAACTATTTTGCCTCATTTCTTTGTGTTTGTGTGGGTGCATTTGTGCACGTACATATGTGTTCATCATTATCCATGTTTTCACACAGTGGGGAGAATAGATGGTGAACCATGCTTAGAACCATTAGGCTGCTTCTAAAAACCTCATCTCTTTCTCCTATACTTTTTACTTGCAGTCTTAAACTGTACCTACAACTTATTATGTTAAGCAAAAAACGTTACTGTCTGTTGCTCCTGCAGTGCATCTGTTCTCTACATCATTAATCCTAGATTTGTGCAGGAAGACAATTGACATTTTTCTTATGGTAGGATAGAGTTACTAAAAGACAAGGAACACGGAAACTATACAGGCAACAGGATTTTAGAAAGCTGTTACTTTTAAACCAGTGTAGGGTTGTTTGCATTTCTTGCTTGACAGCTGCAGTCAGGAGCTTTCTAAAATGTGTCTGCTAATACAGACTGCGTATTGTTTTAGGAAGAAAGAAATCCTATTTCTTCCATACCCTTCTGCAAGCCCATGCACAGGTTGGATGATATGTTACGGTGGGAAGGATGTGCCAGCTAACAAAACAATATCTGTTGGGCTGACCTAGGCTGATTCTACTAATATCTTCCCCAGATCAAGGCCCAAATTCACCTCACTTGTCTTGAACCACCTTAAAACGTGACGACACTTTTCAGTCAGGTATATAACTAGTTGATAAAATGTTCAGTATTGCCGTGTTGGTCTCATGATTTATGTATCCACAGATCCTCATGCCACAATATGGTTAAAAATGAGGTCATCTAATTAACTAAAACTTGGAAGACTTTGACTAGTGCCTCTCTGCAACCCCAAAACAGTGCAAAAAACTTAGAGGAATGACACAGAAGACTTTTAATAATGGATATTGAACTCCTTTTGCTCTGGCAAGCAAGTAGATGGATGTTCATGAAGCCAGTCTCTGAACACTTCCAAATGCAAAATGGAAGCTTGCAACCCAGAAGCCACAAAAAGGCTTTATCTTCTTAACTTGATTGCTTCTTTTCACCTAACTGAGCAGTTAAATGGAGACAGGAAATTTATAAGAGACTGCTTGGAAGGAGAAGTGAGACGTATATTTTAAGGGTTATCCCATAGAGTAGGCCCCCTTCCCCAAGTATATACAGTTTTTTTCTGAGTGCTACATATATTAGATAGTCATCTGTTGGATGTTGATATCAACAAACATGACTTATCTCCTTTAAAAGGGGATGGAAATGTTCATATGAGCTGTGTGACGCTGTGGGTTGAAGCTTGCTGTAGTCTGTGGATGTCTGTATTGGGTGCCATTGAGTTGTCAGCTTAAGCTTGCAGCAGGATCCAGGTTATTTGCATGCACTACTTAACAAAGTCGAGCCTGTTAGCTCCAAGTGAGCTCTCATTACCTCAAATGGATTCTTAGTCATCAAGAACCTTCCCCTTTTAGGAATCATAACATATAAAAGTTAACCAAATGCTCACGGCTGATGCACTCTTGGCTGTGAATACTGGTGTATAAAGCTTTTAGCTGTAACCTGATTCACATCTGCTGTCAGCACTTGAGCTGATGAAAAGTGACAAGCCTGAACCACTGCCACTGACCCAGCCTCTTTTTGTTAAGTAAATGGCAAAAAATCATACTAATTATTGATAACAATCTGCAATTTCGCAACTCTTCACAGCATTATGCAGACCATTTTCTGTGCATTTCTAAGCACAAAGTACTGGCTCCAAGGGTTGTACCGTCCTGTTAGTCAAGAAAAAGGAGCTGTTGTGGGGACGTATGCCAGTTCAGAGAAAGTCATGTTTGTTCTCTCCTGGCAGCCCAAAAAAGCCAAAAAATGACCCCTAACCTTCTCCTCAGGCTTGAAATAGTCATCGGTATGATTTACCATCTGATGTTTGAAAAAGTTTGAGTGACTTAAAATATGCGCGCAAACAGCCTTCCAACGGCATGGGTAAAAATCTTGCAATGAAATCTGTGTGCCCTGCAGCCAACGCCTGTACTCGGTGTTCAGAGACATGCCAGTTGGATGTGCTGCAGTGTAGCAGGCTATTTAAACCTCACAGCGAGTGGATAAACACAAACATATTCATCTGGACTGTGAATCTGCAAGATCCTCTTTGCTTTTTCTCTTCTCTTAATATTTTTTCTTGAGTATGTCTTGATTTTAGAATAAATTCTTTTTTTCTTTTCCAAAGGGGTGAGTACCTGCATGTTATTATGTGCTTCCTGGTGTTCTCTTGTAGAAGAGATGTGTCCTCCTTTACTGCTACTTGGGCAGCAAAAAGCTTCTATATACTCTGGTTCCAAATTGGAACTCCAATTGGAATTTCACTCTGGAACTCCACTCATAGGTGGAGAAGGCTATAATTCTCTCTGCATTTTGATGTGTTGTGGGTTGACATGTGGTCCTGGGGTCTGCATTTCCAAGCAGAAGCAGAAGCTGTGTCACGATGCAGCATGTGGCCAAATACATACTAATAGTCTCGTATCAATGAGATGTTTTGGCTCAGAGTGGTAATCTTGCCGACTCAGTCACACTTTTTGACCTGAAGCTGAGCTGAGTATCATATCTGCTCACAAGATATTGCCCAGACCTATAAATGCTATGCAAGTTAGTGAGTGAAAAGTGAAAAAAAGGTCCCCTTTTACCTGCATTGTCTTTTTTCCCAATATATACATAAGTGCAAAAGTTGAAAAAAACATGCTTCTCAAGAGCATCAAGGAGCAATTTCCAAAGTTAATCCATTTAACTGTCCTGACTCTAAAAGTGAAAAGCCCAAGATGCTTCAAGGGAAGCCCAAACCAACTAGCTGGCATAACTTAGCCTCAAATTCGTTGTCACTGTTAGTTGTAATAGAGACAGCTTATGCTACCAGGCCATTAATACATGGCCAGAGTTGAGATGAAATAATTAAAAATCCATATTGACCACAAAAATTTTTAAGTCACTTAGCATATTTGAGGACCTAGTTCATGCTTTTTAGATGCTTGGACTTGGGAAGATGGTGGTGTTTTTGTCAGCAACCAGTTTCATGTGGAGTTGACAGAAATTGCCAGCAGTTTTAAAGTACTCCATTTCAGATCTTCTGGATTCCTTCAGCAGTGAGTTCCACCAGGGATTTAACGCTCCTGGGTTCAAATGACATTTGAGATGAGTACTGGAAATTAGTTTGATGCTTTTTGCTTGGTTGCTAGGTCATATCTTTCTAAAATCCCTACCAAACATTAAAGCTAACAGGATGGGAAGACTAGGAATGTTGTTTATGGAGGCTGTGACATATCTTTAGCACTGGCAAGGGGGTGTTTAAGTGCTGCCATGTGGGTGTGCATCCAGCTCTCTGCACTGCCGCTGCAAGCACAGACAGCAAATAAATAAAAACAAAAGAGAAAAAAGAAAGGAAATCTTTGTAAACCTGCTTGGATGCCATAGCTGAATGACATTCTCTATGATTTAAAGAGAGAAATGCAGGCTTCCCTAACAAAGACAGTAACTTTTTATTATCTATCAATGTACACTGAGCAGTTGAATCTACTGACAAGGCACCTATTCTGGATAAACCATTTTATCATCAGTATTTTGATGGCTTCCTGCCCTAATAACCCCACTATTTCAATTTCTTATATACATTCCCATTATCCAAGTGTTTTGTACCATTTTAAATAGCTCCACTGTCTCAAAGATGCTGACATCTCCCGAAGTCTGTGTGCTCTTTAAACACCTTCTTTCTCATTGTATAATCGTATTCTGTATATTTACCTTCGGGAGTCATTCCTCATTAGTGAATCCTTACACATTCCTGTGAATAAAGTGCTATGACAGTGACCGCATTTCATGAACTCCTGCTGTTTTGACATATCTCAAGCTTCATGAGACTTGTGGTTATAAATGCAGCAATAGTCCCAGAAAGGCATGCTCTTCATGATCTTCTGTGGATCATCAGAGCAGGACCGAAAATGGACAATGAAATGTTGGCAAATACAGTCTTGGGAGAACAAGCTTCCTTCTTGCAGGGAATGTTTGGAGTTTTTAATCTCTTACTCATTCAGATGTCAAGGGTGAATGAATTCCTGCCATAGCTTGAACCAATTATTCACTGATCCAGAAGATAAAGATGCACAATCAGTAAAGTATCATACTTGTAGTATGTAAAATGATTGCACTTTAATCTCAGATAAGGAGCATTTTCAGGGTAATCCCGACACGTTTATCATTCCAATTAAAAAACAATGGCAACTTTCATCATTATTAGGATTTCCCAAATAATTATTTTTATTGTTATTATTTCTAAAGCCTTTTTGTTAGTGGCTAATAGGCAAAGTTTTCCATTGTGATCTGCCCTGCATTCTGCATTTCTCAGATCTCTGTGGCACACAGTCATCTGCTTGCATGGCCAGCACTGAAAAAGCTGTGACTGAAACAGAATATTTGTAACAGAAAGGCATGCTGTAGAAAAGGCGGGGGGGAGAGGTTTGCAATGAAAACACATTTCATAAGAAATAATATTACATCAAACCTAAAAATAATATAAAGAGCTTTATTTACCTATTGTTGCGACTCAGTTGTTAACGTTATATACATCTCTTACACTCAAACCATATCTAAGTCAGGGTCTCAGAGTGCTTTATATATAAATAAGGAATAGTAGTCCACTTCATATGAGGAGAAGGAGGTGATTGTAAGGTAAAATAACTACAAAAGTAAGTGAGTGGCAGAGAATGCACAGCTAAACTTAGCATAAAACCTTGTCCTCCAATGTTTTAAACATATTTTTGGAGCATGTAAAGGTGGTTTGGGTGGAAAAATAAAGTTCTGCACCTTTTCATGGAAAATGTGGGGATTTATATATATATATCTCACTGCATTTATGGTAGGCAACAGGCTGACTTAGTAATGGTGAATACTCTCAAGAGTTTTCATGATACCTGAGAACAAATTCTTTTCTCTCAGTGGCTTCGCTGACCAGCAGAGAGAAGTCTTCAATTTCCTCATAAAGGGAGAACAGAATCTGTCTAACTCTTTACTCTGTTCCAGATGAAAGTCCTGAAAAATGTGAGTTTCATTATGGCTTGTCCATAGGCTCTTAACATCAGAGATAAAGAAAGCATTTCTGAATATGTAAGGCAAGAAGGGGTGTGTTCTGGTTGGTTTTATCTGCCTTTGAATAAGTCTTTGGACTCAGTCTTTGGATCAGTCATACCGTACTCTTACACATTTCTTTCTCTGAACAACGATGCTGATTCTTTCCAAGCACTGAAGCCAGCCTTTTAATTACTTTTTTTTTTACTTCTTGTCTCTGTAAATTTTTGACACCCTCTGGCTGAATAAGGCCCATGACTTTATAGCAAATGTCGTTCTCCATTAAGTGCAGAATAACTTCAGAATTATTTGGCTTTACTGCATTAATGCCAGACTGTAGCAAAGAACTGAGTCCATAGTAAAGCCAATGACAATATACTGGTAAGAGCAGCAACATCTTTGCAATACAATCCAGCTCTTAGATCTCAGTCAGTAATAGCTATCATTCTCTTCAGACATGATTGCATGGGTCTACATCCTCATATGCATTGATTTAAGCACCCATGTATAGACCTTGATATTTAAATATGATTCATTCTAATGACAAAACCAAAAAAAAGCCACATGAGGGAAAAAATCAAGGTGCCTAGGGTGTATAGCACAGTGCTGGACATCTCACAGGAGACCTGTCCGTATGTGATTGCAGGTAGCACTAGAAAACAGAGCTCCGGATAAACCATCTTTTGGTGAAAATTAGGATCAAACCTCTCTATTGTTCTTGGCTTTTCCATAGGCATTTACATAATAAGTGTGATATAAGACAAAGACTAATTATGAAGCATTTGAAAGTGGAAATGTGACATCATGCTCTTTTTAGAGGAATGGTTTCTGTGTTGAAAATGCTAGCAATTGTACTGCAAGTCCAATCATTTTTAGGATACTTCAAGTCTTGCCAGTCAGATAATTAAAGATCTCATTCTTCATTTAAAAAGGAAAAGGTTCTCAGATTTTCTAGTCACAGTGAACTAGCTTGAAAACATGCCCTATTTCTGCAACAAATGGTTAGGAACCAAGGGAAACACTTCTACACTTTATCTTTTTTTTTTTTATTTCCCTTTTTAATGCAACTACTAATGACACATGAAGATGTATGGACTTAGGAAGACTGTGTTGCGTAAGAAAAGATGGCATTTGTTTTGCCCTTAATTGCAATTACAGAATGTGTCAACCCTACTGGATGACAACATCACCTCAAATGGTCTCTTCATCTCCTCCTCAGGCTTTCTCACCCTATCTTCTCTGCCCTCCTGGACATTTTTTTGAGAAGAAAATTAGAGCAAGCCATCCTTAATGGATAACAATGAAGAAATTTTGCTTCCTGGATTTCAAACTGACATTGCAGCCTGGCTTATTTTCTGGGTATTTAGCAAGTTCTCTCTTTGATTCAGTTTCTTCATCTGTTAAATGCCCTCCTTCCTAAAACACTTTTGAGTTCCACTGATTGCTAAAAAAGTTGAATTTGAAGAGTGGAGATGACATCCTGGAGAGGGAGGGCAGCCATTTTGGCAGGAAAAAAAGACGAAGCAATGAGTTCTTAAATGTAGTATTAGAAAAATCAAGTGAGGAACAAGCTAGGGAAGGAAACTGAAAGCAAAGAAAATGGATGAATGTGAGAGATCAGTTTAATGTGGAGACATTTAGAAGGTGGTAGCTAAGTAACAGAGGAATCTGTATTGATCAGCTCTGAGGCTACAGAGGGTACATCCCCACTGGCAGTTAATAATAAAGGAATCATAGGATCATAAGTCTGGAAGGGACTCAAAGACCCTGAGGCAGGATCAGCTGTATCTCTGTCATTTCTGGCACATGTTTCCATAATTTGTTTTGAAAACTTCCTTTGATGGAGACTCCACAGCCTCCCTAGACCATCTATCTCAGTATTTTCCTTATCCTTAGAAAGTTCCTCTTAATGTCACATCTGAATGTAGTTGCTTGTTCTCCTAGCCTCAGTGGATGTGAAGCAGAAATTATTCTTCTCTTTGTGGCAGCTTTGCATGCATTTTACAACAGTTGCAATGCCTTCAGTTCTGGCAATTTTCAGAGTCTTTCCTCAAAATGCCATCGTCTGGAATCTTTCCATGTGATCCACACCTTCTTTGAAGCAGAGAGCTCAAAACTGAGCAAGGATTTTTTCAAGCCTGCTCTCATGTTGAGACTTGTCTACTATCCAGTTTATTTGTATATCTGAAGATGCTCAGATGGTGGTTTTGGGTCAGGTCTTTGGGAGAACATCTTGAATATATCAACATCTTCCTCATCGCCTTTATTTCTCTCTTTCTTTCTTTCTTTTTCTTTCTTTCTTCCTTCCTTCCTTCCTTTCTTTCTTTCTTTCTTTCTTTCTTTCTTTCTTTCTTGCCTTCTTTCTTTCTTTCTTTCTTTCTTGCCTTCTTTCTTTCTTGCCTTCTTTATTTCTTTTTGGACTGTGAGCATTTTACAAGAATATAAGTGCACAAAGCTGTTGTGGTACTTTCTACTTTTAAGATGCCTATGCAGGACTGCACAGAACCCTCAGGAACAGACATATCCAGAGGAAACTGATTCATCCATCCTGCTCATACATCCCATTGTTTTCCCAGCCAGAGAATTGTGATGTTTAAAGTCTTCAGTACAAACCGAGTTCCATCCACACGAGCATCTACTGCAGAGCAATCTCACCTGCACTTACTGTGGCTTTAAAGTACTGCATGCTTCATGCTAGCAGGCTCTAACCACAAAGGACCAGTAAAAAAGCTCTTTCTGTCCGACATGAATTAGGACACTCAGTTAAAAATTCATAGGAAGATTACATAAAACCATATGCTGCCTTTATTTTTCCCCTTTTGCATTAAAAATGTACAGCTGCTCCGCATTAGATGTTCCATTAGCCTGTAAGTCTCACAATCTGGACTTTATATTTAACCATGGAGAGAGGACTAACAGAGAGGAGAGAAGGGAGAGAATGAAAGTGTTTTAGACACAACATTCAAGGCTTCCTTAAAAAAGACAACATATAAGGTGGATGGAGGGTTTAAGTGTGGGAGTAGAAGGTCTGCTGAAGAGGAACTGCGAAGCGACCTGGTTTTGGAATTACTGGCTTGCTCTCAGAACCTCTGAGCAGCATCAGCAATAATTAAAATGATATAACCTGTTTCCTGTGGTCATTTGGGAAGAAAATAAAAAATCTATATTCCAAATGGACTCAGGAAATGTTTAGACTCTTCTAACAGTGTTAAGTCGCAGAGAGTTTTATGGCCACTCTGTTTCTTCTGCAGGAGACCCTTTAATTTAGCTGAAAGTCCTGAAAGGTCCAGTTTTATTATTAGATAATTGACTGTGTTGGGCAGTTAGTTGCTTGGGATTGAATATGTGGCCACTTAATGCACTGACAAAGTGAATAATTTTGCAGTAATCTTTCTATGCATTGTAATGTGATGCATTCCAAAGAGTCTTCTTGATGATCCTATGTCAATAAGTGTCCTAGAAGGCTGCGTAGGAAAGCTTGTGAAGATGTTGCTAGGTATAGGTGTGCATGATGTGAATGACAAGCTTAGGTAAGCTAGATATGGAGTAGCTAATAGTCCACTTACTTATTCACACACACCAAGCCTGAGGCTGTCTTTGTTCATGGGGCAGGAGCAAAGAGGAAAACTAGGAGCTTCTGGATCCGACTGAAGTGATGGGTCTTTTTCACTTTATGAACTCAGTATTCAGTCATTCCAGGTGACATGTGCCATCGTCATATGAAAAAAAACGCACCAAACACAGCAGATAATCCAAACAGCATTTAAAATATCCTCAGCAGACAAAAAAAAAAGTATTTTGTTCATCATTTGTGAATTATGAAGGGGATGACTCACTTCTAACCTAGGCATATTTCAACATTTCATTTTTATTATTTTACATTAAATACAAAAATGAGATATAGCACCTGGGTCTATTGTCTCTTTACATGGTTGATCCCCGAAGAGCCGTCTTATATTTTCTGCATTATTTCTTCTTGGTCTTATCTAGTATTAAAAATCATAAACATCGCACCTTCTTGGATTGATTATAGCTCTTCACACTTACACGAGATGAGAAAACTGAATGAATAATTTTTTTGGTTTGAGTCACAAAAAAAATTTTAATACAAGGCATTGTGAGATGTGTGATGCAGTCACCATTACTAAGCTGCATGTTTAATTAACCACTGCCTGAGTGCAGGTACTAGGCAACAAGAACAAGGGAGCACATTAAAGTGTCTTAATTAAATTATATGCAGTATGGTCATATTTAATTGTGCACAGGACATGCTTTCTCCCTGTTTTTATTCCTATATGTCTTTCTTTTCCACATCATCACATAGATGGAGTACTTTCAAGGCACATTTTATTCACAAGAAAATATGGAGGGTTTTTCCCCCATTTTGGGGGGGATGGATAAAATTTGACATGGTGCTTTGTTTCTCTAAGCATGCTGCAGGAAGAGCATACTCATATAAGGAGCATCACAGTAAGCAACATGAAAGAATGCTCACTTCAGACCATATTTTCTTGAAATTTAAATTGCATATCATGTACCACATACAGCTCTCTGCATTGTTGTCTTGGTCTAGGAAATAATTTTATACATGGATGCAGGTAATGCCTTTGAATTTGTCTGGCAACCAGTCTTTTGTAGCTTTATACAAACTGATAGGTTTCTAAGAGTTTAAGTAAGTATTTTTTTAAATTAGTATTGCTGGAATGAACCACTGAAATAAACACTGTGGATGAAACATATATTAATAAAGCAGATATTTCAAAATTTGCCCTAATAATAGAGCAGAATGGAAAGAACCAATCTGGAAGGCTGAGACCTTGGTTAGAGCCCAGAGCAGATGTCATGGCCAGACATAATCTCTGCTCTCCTAGGGAGCATGGCTGATGTGCTGCAAAACCTCCAGCTATAAAAGCTATGCAAAAGGACCTGTTTCTTCATGTTTCAATGAAACATCTTGACCTTCGTGTCTCAGGATCACAGCTTTATGTGATTTTGAATCACTTTGAGAGAGCTGCTGTGTGCCAGAGAGACACAGTGCAGCCAACCTCCTTCAGGTCAATGCACTGAACTGAAGAAATGCTGGCATGAACTTTGGGTAAACTGAGGTCTTGCAAAGCACCTGTTTCTGTCAAGCTTGAACTTGGCCACAGTCTTAAAACTAAGCCTGATACAGCTGGATTTGGTAACGTTGGTTTTAGCCAGTTTTTCTCTTCATGGTACAGGGAAACCTTTCCTTTGCTGCCAAGTCTGGTTCCTCCCAATGAGGATATAGTAGTTGACACCTCAGCCTTGTGTTCGTAACAGCATCTTAGTCCCTTTGGATTGACAGAAAAGATAACAGAAAAGATAAACAGAAAACTCTTCACTGGTGACTTCACACACAACTAGCTTGTGGCTCCTGGCCCAGTCAGAAATGTACGGGGCCAGGGAGTAAGAAAGAGGACCACACAGTGAGCCATGGATGCCTGTGGTAGAAGTGTTGGGACACACAGCGGTGGAAGCATGTGAGGTGGTATCAGATCAATATCATTCTCAGTGCATGAGATTTCATACTCTCCTACAGTTTCCCTCATACAGACTTTCTTAAGATGACGTTCTGGAGAGTAATGCTGACCTTTTAATGATTACAAGCATGGTAGATCTGAAGTAATAATTATTGTAATGGGAAATTCACCCATAGAGGCATTAATCTCTGTCATGGCCTTGAGATGTCAAAATGGGCAGAGATAATGTGAAAACTCCCCTGAAACCCTCTATCCTTAACAAAGCTTAAAGAAAACTAACATTGTACCAATGTTTTAAAAGGGTAAGTGGAACAACCCAGGTAATTATAGTCTTGTCAGATTGACATTGATCCCAGGCAAAATAATGGAATGGCTGATGTAGCTCTCAAATACTAAAGACATACAGGAGGGTAATGTAATTAATGCCAATCAATGTGGTTTTCTGAAAAAACTATAAATCTTGTCAAATCATCCTGATGTCTTTTTTATAAGATTACAAGTTTGGTAGAGAAAGGTAATAGTTTTGATGTAACAGACTTACACTTCTATAAGGCTTGACTTTGTGCTGCATGACATGTTGATTAAGAAGCCCTAATGATACAAGCTCAAACCAGAACTTATTAAAAGGATAAAACCTGGCTGAATATTAGATCTTAACATGGGTTTGTGAATGACAACTTCAAATAGAGCTGTTTGTTTCTAGTGGGCCAAGCACGTATGACTTGCTAAGCCTCAGCTGTTTGATATTTCTAGGAACAACATGGGAGAAGATGTACTCATCATTGATAAAGTTTTCAGATTTCGCAGTTTGGGGGAGTGATAAATCATGAGTAGGACTGATCACTGATACAGATCAACGTGGACTGCTTGATAGCAGGGTATGAGACAAAAGTAAAGTCAAATGTGTAGGAACAAAGGCCACAAATTGATTCTATTCTCAGAGGCAGTGATTCACAGATATGTTTGAGGTGTCCTGGTTTATCACTCACTGAACATCAGTGCCAAAAATAAGTGGCTTTTGAGGGATCCTGAGTAAAATGAACTGTATAACCTTTGTGTTTTGTGCTGATGAGACTGCTATCAGAATATTGCATGTTGTATTGACAGGGATGTTAAAAAAACTGGGGATGGTTCAGACAAAATTCCCAGGAATGATTAAGCAATTAAGAAACATGCACATAATGGAAGATATCAGAATACCATAAATACCGTTTGAGTTAAAGAAGTAGAAAGAGGCTTGATTAGGTCCTTACATATACTTTTGCAGAAAATAAACATTGTGAATGGCTCTTCAATCTGTTGAAAAGAGCTGAGAAGATCTTGATGCAGCGTGAACCTAGACAACCTCATCCTTGAAATTAGGCACCAATTTTTCAAGGGTTGTATTTAATCCTGCAAATAACTGGGTATTTTAAAATCAAGACAGGATATCTTTTTAAAAGATAAGACCTAGTTCAAAGCCATTAGGCAGTAATGCAGAATGGTGATTGTGAAGGTCCTTTAAAATCCATGAATCTCTGAGTATCAGTGTACAGCAATTCTGTGTATTCTTGTCAGAGTCTGTGGCAAAATTCAGATTAGCTTCAGTGATAAAAAATCCATGCCCTCCAACAGATGCCATTATGTTAGCTCATCCCACCCCTCACGCTAAGATCTCTTCTGTGGCCACCTATGCAGGAACACATCACTGTCTTCTTTTCTTGGGGGAAAAATTGACCTGTTCAAGAAGGTAGACGTTTGCAATAGCTCATTTTCCAGAAAGATTGGGAAATAGAAAGCACTAAATAAAAGCACTGTTGGACGCTCTTTTTGCTCTAGGCAAGACCCTTGCCTTTGATTGCTGGAGCTTCGTTTTAGCCCCTGGTAGGCTTTGGACCCTCCTTTATTCCATCCTTTATGGCCCAGCTTCCATTGCATTTGAGCCAAACTCCCAGTCTTCTGACTGTATCATACAGAAAAGCAAGAGAACAGGAAGTGATCAGAGCTGGTGTCCATTACCCATATCTAATAGCGTTTCTTTAGTTGTCTACCAAAGACTGCTCTTCAGAGGATACAGACAGAAAACCCTAACTCCGCACAGTGATGCCTACACCTAATGAATCAATTAACTATACATACGCTCCTACTAATAATGAGAACTGTTTCGCAGGAGATTGCAGCTCATATAATATACCTAAACCCTGATACCCTCCTGGGCTTTATCAGAAAGGCTTTTAACCTCGTAGCAAGAGGAAAACTATCATATGGCTGTTGGGAAAGAGCTTCAGAACACGTTACATTGTGTATTTTTCTGTAAGAAATTCTTTGCTTCCCACTCTTGATGCTTCTTTTTCTGGGAACCCCTGCACTTATGTATGAATCTGAGTTCAGTGATAATGTTTAGCTCTCATGACATCAAAAGTTGCATACTTAATCTCTAAAGCATTTTCTGAGCATTAATTAATTACGTCTCTCGTTCCTATCATGTTAAGGATTTGCAATAGTCATCTTCTCACTTAGCAGACACAGAAAGGTTGTGATTTGACAAGGGTCTCCTCAGTAACTGGTGTCAGAGCCATAATTAATATTCCAGTTCACTGTCCTTTGTTCTGATCCATTAATGTCTCAAAAATAAAAAGAGGTTTGGAAGGAACAAGTAGTTAGCTGATGATGAAAAAGTGAAGTCAAGCTCTCCATCGGTCTTTTTGCATTTTGTCATCTCCTCACATTATCACTGGGTTATTTGCCTGGTTCATATATCCCCCCAAATATGCCTGGGCTTTGTCTAGGAGAATGCTTGTTATTATAGACCAGAGAGGGTGCTGAAATTAAACAATGCAGGCAGTCACACTTGATTTCTCAGGCCCAAACACCATCCCTGTTTAATTTAGTGGAATGGTTGCAGCTTTTGTGTCTGACTTTGTCATTTATTAACTGAGGAATATTTTGGGCACCACATGATTTGATACCACAAGAAAATAAGGATCACAGTACTAAATAAGCTGGATGCTGGATATAAGAAAGGATGTACTTTTCTTTCACTTTTTCCTTTGCATGTGCTCTTACAAACCATGTTGTCCCTCCTTGGTGCCACACGGCTTGCCCCTGTTATGACTTTGAGGCTGGATAGCAGCAGTGTGCATGATAGTATCAAAACCCAGGGACAGGTCTGGTAATCTGAGACTCATTTTCCTTTGTCTGTGAAAAGGAACAGACTATTATTAGCTTGATCCAGGGCTGTCTGCGTGTTCTGTGCTGCCCATCTGCGGCAACAAGAGATTCCATGTGGATATTTTTCTTTGTTTCTCGTTTGACTATCACAAGTACTCTTTTGGGTGCTAGTCATCCTTGAAAAGAGCAAAGCTGCCTATATCAGCTGTTCCCGGGGTCTTTCACTAAGCAAGAAGGTCCTGACTCAAATTTCCTTTTAGCCTACCTTTCTGTAGACAGGGAAGTCTGGGAAAGGGAGAGGAACATTTCTAATTCTGGTCCTTATGTTGCTAGAGATGATACAGCAGATTCAATGACCTTTTTCATGAAAGAGAAGCTGAGGCTGATAGCAAGTGATGTGGGCTGATGGAGCAATGGTGGATGTGAAGAGCTGTCCCTCTACCTCTGCCACATCTCTTTATCTTTACCAATGCTGCACGAAACAAGGCTGTTCAGTACCTTAGTGCTGAGCTCTCACTGCTGTTATCCACTGCTTTTATCCCCAGCGTTCAAGCTCCTGTCCCTCTCACGTTGCTGTTACATTTCCTTGGAAGTAGAGCCTGGTGTGTAGGGGAGAGGGAGAATAGACAACTTTATACAACCAGTGAAAAGCTCATTGTGTATCTATACAGTTTCACAAGGTCTTTTTGGCTCTCTTTTGAGTTGTGTTGTTGTTCTTAAATCTGCTTGTATCCAGAAGCTGGGGCATGGGGTAAGAGTGAAAGAAGCAGTTGATAAAGGTCTCTTTCATTGTCTGGGAAGCCAAAAGGTCATTATCTAGCCTGAAGGCTTGACTTTTGTGCTCAAAGATACAGGATGTTTGTTTGTTCTGGACAAGCAAGTGATGCTTTCTTTACCTACTTTCCATGTGAGGGATGTATGATAGATGTATCTAACCACTTGGACTTGGACTGAGACCATCAATCCATATTGTAGACAGCAGAGAGTCGAAAGTAACTAATAAAAACTTCTGGTTACAGCAATCCTGGGATGTATTTGACCTCCACATCACCTTACAAACCCCAGACTATCATGGTTCTCTCCTGCAATTATTCTAATGAGCTGAAAAAATGGTTTAAGACATAC
Organism: Eurystomus gularis; assembly: GCA_013400335.1. Classification (NCBI taxonomy): domain Eukaryota; kingdom Metazoa; phylum Chordata; class Aves; order Coraciiformes; family Coraciidae; genus Eurystomus; species Eurystomus gularis. The sequence goes on along the minus strand of VZZY01006843.1, from coordinate 14,587 downwards.
TTTCAGAGTGTTGTTGAGACATAAATACACTCTAACTGAGGACTACATAATGTTTTCCTGTTTGTGCATAAAAAATAATGGAGCAGTAAGCCGGTGACCCAGAGGTGGAAGCCTGTGTTTTCCATATTGCCAATTTATTACACATGCAAAATTTAAGTATGCAACTTAATTCCAGTGCAGTTATAGAGCTTCGGTGTGATTCTTCTAACCTGTTTTCCAGTAATTTAGATTCTAAGCACTCCTCTTTCAGCTCTGTGGTTTGCCATAGAACAGCCATCCATGTTTCTTACTATCGCTGGGAGCTTCTTGTTCTATCACCACTGATGAATGGTCATTCCTGCCTATGCATCCTAGTAGAGATGGTGCAGTTAGTTTGCCCTGGTGGCTGGACAATCCAGAGATTTTTCTGCAAATCTGTATCACATGCACCCTGATGGAGGCCAAAGTCCCAACGTTTGCAGTGCTTGAGTCCCTGAGCTACTCCTATAGACATCAGTCATCAGCGCTAAAGGCCAGGTGGAAAACAGTCAATAGATTAGTTTTATTTGGTTCAGGGGGTAAAGGAAAGCAAAAATTAAGCCATTTTACAGGCATAAATGTCTGTGCATTGCAGTAAAGCACACATGCAATAAACCTAATGGTTACCAAACACACTGGACTTGCAATGCACATGCTGGACGCCTTCCCAGGTGAGTTCTGTGTGTGCTTGGTGTTTGCTGCAAGGCCTGGGTGTGCTGCTTTTGCAGCCTGAGACTATGGAGCATGTGTAATTCTGGCATTTCCAGGGGAAAATGTTTGTTTCCCATGCCTGCGTCAAAGAGCTGATCTGTGCAAGTGACATGGAAACATCTATAACTTCCAGACCTGAGTCAGGGGACTGAATCCCACTTCTGGCTGGGGCCGACACACATCAGAAATCTAGGAGAAATGTAAAAATCCTTAACCTTTTTTTTTTTTCCAGAAGAAAAATAAAATTACTCCAGAGCCAGTTAGGAGGCTGTGGCCATTACTTTGCTCCCAATCAGCAATGTGTTTTTGCTGTGACCCTGGGAATAGGAGGGCCTACAGATTTTCTCTAAGCCACTGGTCCTTGCTTTTCTCCTCTGTTCCCTGATAAATTTGTCACACTTCAGACTGGGAAATATAAATTTGGTACTACAGTAAGTAAAATTATGCTGCAGGCTTCGGATTGAGGTAACTTTGCCTTCAAGGTTTAGGAAAGAGCATCACAGATGGACTTGGGAGTGGGTTCACTGGACTAACAGAGAACTGGGTCACCTTGCAGTGGAGGCAAGATATCAGATTTAACACACCAGTGGTCTGTTTCTGCATGACAAATAGCCTCTGTTCTTGAACCATGGTAGTAGAACCAAGTTAATAACTCTGCCAGAGAGAACCATCTCAAAAGAAAATAAGAATATGCCTCAAAACCTAGGGCTTGGTAGATAGTTCAAATTATGCCATGTCTCCAGACTATATATTACATTTATTTATCCAAATTCCATTGCATTTTGAACCTTTTGGAACCCTTTCTTCCTTGAAAGAGGGAAGGATAACAGATGAGGAAAGAAAGCAGATCTCTCATGAATTAGCTAGCTACTAGTTCCTTCTGTGTAGGTTTGCAAGTGGTAGACTTTGTAATCATAGACGCTGTTGGATAACTTCTCATTGTGGTTGATACAGCACAAGTGTGTGTACCTCAGTGAAAATGGTGGCTCTTAGATATTCAAATTTCAGTTTTCTATGGTCCAAACACTATTGCTGTAAACAGTATTACTTTAGTTGTTGTTAATAAAACACTCTAATGTGATCATTATTTACCTGTCTCGTGTCCTCCGAGCAGTAGCTCTGGATAGACATGTCTATGCAATTAGAATTAACGCAAACCACTTAAAACTTGAATGCCTAGTTTATTTTCAAATGGGAAGGTCAGCATCATTATCCTTGGTGGATTCAATTACCAAATCCTGCATAATCACAGAGCATGCTTCCTGTCTGCTAATCATGACTTGCTCTGCATACATTATGTGCAAATATAACGAAAACAAGAGATGGCATTTCCATATGTTTTGTGCCTGTAATTACTTCTTGCAGGTTGCATTTAACTTTCTTAGTATAATGTAAATGCCTTTTATTGGCTTTGTTTTTTAAAAAAACACCAAAGAATAATCAAAAACAGTGGCATGCAAAAATAGGAAAGCATCTGTATGCAATTAGTCCTTCTGCTTCATTTAGACCCCACAGAATCTGTGAACACAAGTCACAATAGTAGAACAAAGTTGTTAGAGACGTTGCATTTGCAAACGCCTCTCACAAAGAGCAGCACGAGTAATTAATGGCTTTGGAATTACTTTGTTGGCTTTGGTTTAGTTTTGCTTAAGGAAGAGAATTCTAATAAACTTGTATTCAACATTTTTTTATTATTGAAGTGTTCACTGCTACTGTAAACAAAAATCCTAATGACAAGAACAGTGAAAATTAACACACAATAAAAAATACAGTCACCTAATTAAATGTAAACATCCTCGAATGAGAGAAATTTCATTCTTGTATGGAGAGCTTGATCTATAAACAGTGCAAAGTCAACAGGTGTCTTTCCCAGAGCCTAGTCAGTTTTGAGTCAGAGTTGTTAAGTATGTGGTTTCTCTGTGCTATATTTAGTGCTTTGGAGGCTTAGAAACTGGTAATTTTTAATATTCTTGAAAATATTGTTTCCCCCATCCACCCTCTGGGTGTTTTGTGTCTGTGTACGCTCATACACATGCACAGGCACTCTTGACTGGCCTTGGGACTCTGAAGTATAGACTTTTTCTTCATTTTGTGTCTTAGATTCATGTTCCTTTGACATCCTCAGGGCATGTGAACATCGTCCCTTTTATAACACTGTGGTAATATGCCATCTGGATGGAAAATATAATATATATTAATATTAAGACACAGCGGATCTCCAGTTTCTACCTTGCCTTTACATCTCATGTGAAGCTGCTGTCACACCTGGTTTTATTCTTCACTGATGTGTGGAAGACTTGTCATCCCACAAACAACAGGTAAACCAGCTCCTGTGTTTGACCATCATGGAGAGGTGCTGCATCACCACACTCCAGTGGTACTCTTTCCCTCAAAGGTCCCTGTTCTCTGGAGAAGCCGCCCAGGAGATCAGTCTCCTCCTGTGGGAGATGAAGCATGGCCTCAGCCCTGCCACACATGTGAGTGTCCCTGTTTTTGAACTTCCCACAAGAAGTCCACTCACTGTCATGATGCAGCCACACATTGATAAGGTGGGTGGGCTGAGAAACAGGTTGTGCTTAGGGTTGCTCTTCTGGTTGCCTACCATAGGCAAAGAAACCCCAATGTAAGGACTGAAAAGCAGAACCAGAGAGCCTGGAAATGCTCTTACTGACTTTCATCATGGAAGAGCAAGGAAATGGTGATGACACTGTTGTAGATTACAAACTGCAGGCAATGCAGCAGTTACATGTTAAAAAAAAACAAACAACTAGTAATATTATTCTGGGAAATTACTTTTAAGAATTCTTATACACAGATTTAGAATTTTTTCCTTTTGAAATGCTGAATAGGCTTATGCTCTTAGGTCACAAAGGTTCAATGCCACTAAAAGGACAAAAATCCCTCAAACAAGCAAGATAAAAAGTATTTCACATTTTTAAGTGTTTTCATTCACTATAGGTTTTATTAAATTATCTCTCTGCATTATCTAAACAATTTTGTTTATCTTTTCCTGAGATAAGATTGTAAGCCCAATCTAAGAACAACTGACTCTTTCAAGTGAATCTCCTTTGGCAAGATAGTTTCACTAGAGGGGAATTGAATATGTTTTAAATGTACAAAGGCGAGGCAGAGGGTACCAAGTCACAATTAGCAGAATTAGAAGAACATAAAAGATGACATTTTATAGGACTTCATTTCAACATGTCATCTATATTTGAGTTATTTTGAGAACTGAAAATAGGGAAAACTTGAAAATCAGTGTGGAATGGAATAGGCCTGATTCTGGGTTTATTTTCTTTCAGGTTTAGACCAACATATCTGTATAGATTTTGGTGGTACCACTTCTCATTGCATTAGGGTAATTTAGATTAAAATCAGACTCATTATCTATGGGATTTTCCATACTGGAGAGTGGGACCATGTTAGCAACAAGCAGCAGATACTGTTGCCTTTTCTTTTAAACAGGAATCATGTGAAACTCCCACCAGGTAATATCATTACAGTGTGTAAAGACTTCTATTGAAACTGAGTTTCCAATATGTCAATAACTTTTCAAGTCTGTAGTAAGAGACCTCCTAAAGCTCTGCAGTCATAATCCCCAGCTTCAAAGAGTTTCAGTGAAGAACTTCAGAAGCTCTCGGGAGAGGTTAATTCTAGGGTGGGATTTGCCTCCTCCAGCTTCAGACGTTTCAGTGTAGTTTTCTACACGTGAGCTCCTCAACTAAACTCTTGCAGTTGATGAAGGGTCAAGATAGACACTTTCAGGTGTGATTTTTCTGACCCGTTTTAGATGTGTACCCTGGCATGGGATGAATCGTGCCCCAGAAGCACCTTCCTTTGTTCTAAAGTGAATATCAAAGGACCAGCTCAGATGTGATGTACTTTGTAGATGTCTAAAGAAAGACGAATCTTGTCAAAACCCACAAAACTTGTAGTCTTCTGAACATTTCAGTTGAATAATGTCCTTTAAAACCTGTGCTTTAAAATGGTCAGAAACCCTCTCTAAGGACGGTCATGTGAGTTCCTGTAGCAAATGAAAGCAAATCAGAGCTTCGCTGCTGGATGACACTCACCTGAGCTGTGATTTTACAAGCCAGTGTGACATGTTGGCAGGTAGAAAGTTTGTTATTGTGCTTTTCTCCCCACACTTTCTGAACTTGCGAGAAGGGCTCTTCTCAGGGTCCATGATCATATTTTTGTTTCCCTTGTCTGAAGACATCTTACACTTTGTTCAAGATCATTTATCTTGTCAATGGTTAGAGACATTTCTTGGTCTTCTTGTCCAGCCAGCTACTGCTTCCGGCTGCTTTCACACTGACTCCTGACAGGGCCATCTAATTTAGTCATGACTGTGAAGCTGCTGTATTAATATCAGTGACAAACAGATGTTGGTGCAGTGCCTCGAGAAGGTGAAAAATTCCCTGCAATTACTTCATGGTGAGATCAGCAAAGCCCTCTTTCTTCTGGTGTTGTCCGGCTCCCTTTGGCCCTTGGTGCTCAACGTGGTGTTGGGTATCAATCTATCAAACTGGCCTCACTGATCTCTCTTTCACAGTGGGGTCAGGCCATTTCTTCTCAGCAGGGGCTTACTCTTGATCCTACATTGTTGTGAAAGGAAGGCAGGATCGGCCTTGCTTACAGCATATGTTTTTCCACTGGTAAGCAAGCATACAAAGAGAATGAGATCGTTGTGGGAAGGTCAGATCACACAACTTCCCTTGATGGGGAAAAAAAAAAAAGCGATTCAGCTGCTTTTGCAGAGCAGCTTATGAATTAATTACAGTTCTTTTGTTGGATTGCAATTCATATAGATTGCATATAGAGTTTTATGATATATAAATCCAAGAGTCAGGGTCCCTCCGCAGATTCTAGATATCTGGTCAAGGGCATTTCCAGTTAGTTACTCAGTATCACCTCCAGGATTTTCCGGCCGTGATTAATGACACATGTCCCTTCACCACAGAAATCTCTTGAGGTGCTAACCCTTAGTTTCCATATATCTTTTTACAAGCTGCGTTACATCTATTCCTCCTTTTAAATAAAGGTTTTGCACATTATTTTCTCTTAATATACATGACTTGGTGAAAATATGGATATTCATAGGTAACAACAAAAAAAGCTGTTGACCAGATCATGCTGAAATTTCAGAATTAATTTCTCCCCTTTGGCCTACTTTACATCCTAGCAACTTCCTGTATGTAAATATATTCCGCCAGTCTAATGTACTACAGGACTATGTTGATTTGCACTTGCTACCTAACTTAGGGAGGTTGCTCCTGCATATATTTATTGACCTGGAGGGTTTACCTGTTTCTCTGACTTTAAGTTCTGGGGCACTTACGATGTGTTTTAAGCTACATATATCACACAGGAATCATTCTGCCAAAATGCACTGGCAACACAGCATGTACTCCATCCACTCATAACCTCTTTGATCATATGCAGGAGCTGATGGCCTTAGTGCTGGTACCATACATGATCAGAAATATTTAAAAGATTGGTTTTGAAGTTTTCTGAAACATGTGTCTTTATCAAGACAGTGACCATGAACATTGTGCTTGAACATTTGCTTCTGCTTCACTAGGGAGGAAAGAGGAAAGATGCTACTGGCTAGATAAATGTGCTGTCAAAAACCTGGGGGCAGACTTTTAGTAGGGCCTGTAGCAATAGGACAAGGGGTAATGGTTTTGAACTAAAAGTGGGGAGAACCAGATGAGATATAAGGAAGAAATTTTTCCCACTGAGAGTGGTGAAACACTGGCCTAGGTCACCCAGAGAGATGGTAGATGATCCCTCCCCAACATTCCAGGTCATGGACAGGGCTCTGAGCAACCTACTCTTCTTGAAGATGTCCCTGCTCACTGCAGAGGGGTTGGGCTACATGATCTTTAAAGGTTCCTTCAAACCCAAACCATTCTATGATTCTATGATTCTATGATTCTATGATTCTATGATTCTATGAAAATGCAGCAGATTTCCTCTCAGGGCTTTGCTTTTGCCATTTTTTAGTCTACTTTGAGTGGTTTTCTGCCTCTTTTCCCTGACAGTAGATTCCAGATTTTGAGCTGTTTTCTTGACATACATTACTGGGGCAGGTGGATGAGTGGAACAGAAGCATGGGTTAGTTTTGCTTCATTTGTTTTTTGCCTTGTATACAACTTTCTTATTTTTGTAATTGAGCCATCTTTACCGGTTCTGTTGCTCCCACGACACTATAGGGAAGCTGTTGAATTCTCTTCACATTAATTTGCTCGTGCAAGGGAAAAAAGCAAAAAAGTTTTCCTGTTTTTTTATGCAAACTGTGTTGTCTTTCTTGTCTGCATCAATTGGAAAGCATTTGCAAGTGCTCCTGTCTCAGTTCCTGAAAACTGCCTCCCCATATGTTTTCCTGATTAAGAAATTCAGTCCACCAAATGGCAGAGTTTGCTCAGCTGGAGTTGACTGTTTGGTTGGGATTAATAAGCAGTGTTCCTCTTCCCATACATCTTCCTGTTTAGCATAAAAGAAAACAAATTACTTTGGGGCTTTCCTGCTTATTTGTTCTTACACAAAAAGTATATTCTGGGAGCTTTTACAGTGCGTCTGCCTCCTAGAAATGCAACATGAAAGCAACTTGCAGGCTGTCTCCATCGGCTGTCGGTGCCTAACAAGATCTGTGCCTGGGCAGCACAAGAGCCAGCTGGTTAAGCCGGGAATGCTGAGGGAGAGAGAAATAACTGACTGATCTAGGTTACACAAATTCTTATGGGGATTTATTGGTAGATTTTCTTTAACAAAGACAAGAAGTGGCAAATTTAGTGCTTGGATTGATTGCTCAGGAAGCTGAAAATCCTTTGAATAGAGGACAAGCACTGCCCAGGCCAAGCAAAGCCACCATTTCTCATGCTGTCTTATATGTGTGCCTATTTCTCTTTTAACTTTTCCCATATGGCAGCCACTTTATGGACTCCAAAAGCCTGTTGTCCTGACTCTGTTCAACTTTGAAAATGTCACTATGTTTATTGAAAGGGTCAGTCACACAAGTTTCTCAGAAAAGCAATAAATGGCCAGAGCTTTTAGGCACTGGCACCTGCAGTTAGACATTAAAAGAGCTTATAGCTCTTGAGTGTCCCAAATCCAGCCTAAACTCAAAAGAGCTGGAATGCCTAACAGTAATAGGCCTCCTTGCAGGTTGTGAATTTCACAAAACTCTGTCTTTTGGGACCACTCATCTGACCAGGTCCACCGACTTTGACTGGTACATGACAAAAGTTTTAAAAGATGATGGTTAGTTATAGCTTGATAAATATTTCTGATTTTTTTCCCCCACTACTGAAGTTCCTAGTTTTCATCTTTATGTGTTGATCTTTTTATTTTCTGAATAACTTTGTCACTTTAATACATACATATGTGCAGGTGCATGTGCAAATATATAAGCCACATTTTTCTGTCAGGGCTCACTGTTACATTCCAGGTTACAGATGATTCTTCTTTATAATTCTGAAAAGATCATTGCATCAAATCAAAATTTCCAAGGTTGGCTTCTGCTCAAAAGTGGAGTTTTTCACTCCCAGGTTGGAGACTAAATTCTTCTCAGGCTTATTCTCACATGTGGAAAAGCAAGGAAAGAAAATAGTGTTCTGTTGTCTAGATAAGCTAGATTTCCTTCCCTTCCCTTCCCTTCCCTTCCCTTCCCGTCCCTTCCCTTCCCTTCCCTCAAGGACTTGGCCAAATGCTTGGTTAACTGTGGGATTTGACATAAGAACTGAACCCTGAATCCTCACAGCAAAAAAAGATGGGTAATTTGTAAGTAGAGGCTGACATGAAAGAGCTTTCTCTTCCAGACATCCAGATACCTTTGCACTTTGAAAGACTTCATTTTAGGATCTGTATTTTCCAGTGGGATCCAGCCTCAGTCTGTATAACCAAGTTTGATGGCAATTTAGCATGGTGCAAGCAACAACGGCCTCCAAGCCCTCGCAAAGGGTAGATTACATTGAATGAGGAGGTGTCTTTTTCTGAAAGCCACTTTAAACTGGCCCAAATAATTCATCAAAGCATCTTTGTGAAACAGCTGTTTCAAAATGCGCCTAATGAATCCAACATTCCGCAGTGCTCATTTAACACCAGAGCATAGAAAGAGCCATACAGAGTAAGGGCAGAAGTTTCCAGCATAGTATCTGATCTCTGTCATACGGAGATACTGGTCCAGGATGGACACGCGATGTAATTCCCCTGGACCACATCCCAGCACCCTGCAATCTGCTATTCTAGGACTGCTTGAGCCAGAGGTGGTATCTTTGTTTTTAATAGTCCTTGATGGATTTTTCTACAGCTGTCTGCTCCTATTTCTGGCATGTATTTATGCGAAAGAACAGCAACAGAGACCAGCCATAGTGTCTCATTATACACCAGCCAGGAGAAACAGAAAATAGCTCTCGACCTCCAAAGTTACAAGTTTCCAGACTTTTCCATTTCCAGTTCCCATTATAATTCTAGCATTTAACCAGCCACTTTAGAGCACTCATATTCCTTGCAAGCAGCCGTGCAAAGCTGCCAGGTTTCATTCTTTTGACTTGAGAAACACTTACGTTTGGTTGTGCCTCTTTATTGAAGGTAGTGTTACATGGGTGTTTCCTAATATCAGCTGTGTTCGGGAATCTCTGTTGTACAATCAAAGGACAATTTCCCCTTAAGAGTTACACTGGTCTTTTGAAAGGCTATAATATTTCCTGTTTCATCTGTCTGTAGCCTGTGGCATTCTACAGGGGGAGAAAAAGCAGCAGCAGCAGAGCCAGGTAAATTCTGATATATGGGCTGCTTGGCAGACAGCGCAGGTTTCGTGCCGTTGCCCATATGTAGAAGTGAGCTCAAAGCCCTGCTGATGCACTGGTGAATGACCTGGAACTATCTTCTTCAGTGTATTTCAATACAGGACACAGGTGAACAGTATGAATGTTTTCAATGAAGTGCAATACAATCCTCAGACTAGTGCCTTGGAGAACTAAATGAATCCCTGTTTCTCTTCTACTGAGGCAAATTATTTCCCTTTTGGCCAGCAGCTCCCTCTGCTCAAAAGGTATTAGCAGTCTTTTTTCTCTTGAATTTTCTAATTGAGTAACACACATTAATTAAACTTAAGTGTGTAATAACCTAGTATGTTGCCTTTGGCACTAAAGCCACTTTAAGATTTTCTTATCCCCATCTTCTTGTTTCATCTGCAGAGTCTGCTGCCCAGTTTAGTAATGCTGCTTAAAGGCCATGGTGTGTATACAATCACTCAATGCAGATAAAAAGAATAGAAAGCAACACTTTAAAATCAACATTGTTTAATATACTTCTTTAAATCACAGTCATGGAAATGGTGGTATTGGCCCAGCTCAGTGACCAAAGAGTAGCAGAGATCCAGCAGGACCAAATGCCTGGGAGTACAAAGTCTTGTGCCAACTTTTCTGCCAAAGACAAAGTATTGTAGAATGACTGCTTTGGACAAATTATTCTCAGTTTTTATTTTTCCTGCTTCTGCTTCAAGCCCCAGCATGTGCCTAAAAGCTTATTCATTTTCTCCAAGTTTATCTGTTGGACTAATAAGTAGTAAAATCTCTCCTCACAAATGTTACCTCTTTCAGAGCATATTTTCACTTTACTTTAGTATTTGTTGTTTTTCTCATAATAACTAGAAAAACCTGAAGGCAACATGACTGTGAACTATTCATGTGTGGATTTTTAAGAGCCAATACTGGGCACCATTAGCACTGTAGGAAGATTAATTTGTAGAAGTCTAAACTGAGGCTACTTTAGAAGTGTAAGAAGTTCAGTTCCTGGTGTTACAAGTGACTAACTTGAGGCAGGCTCCAATCCTGTTTTATGGCATTGAATGCTTTGAATTATCAACCCCCCTTGGAAGCATCTCAGCTGGAGTAGCTAAACCCTGAGGCCCTGTAAAGAACCAAACACTTCTGCAAATCTTGGCTTTCCTTTGGATCCTTCCTCAAAATAGCCTTTTCCTTTCTGCTGTATTCAATACCACAGATGCATCTTCTCCCTATTTCTATTTGCCTTCAGGGAAAAGACTTTTATCTAGGTTTGTATAATAGGCACCAATAATGCTGTTGAGAGTCTCTAGACATTACTGGAATTTGCATAAATAAAATCAGGAGGACTTGGAAATATGGATTTACAAAACAAAACTATTTCAGGAATAAGACAAGTTGTGGAAAGAGGACAGCTACCTGTCCTGGAGTTTTTAAAATCATTTTTTATAGCATAAATAAGTGCATTTCCAAGGTCTTCTTCAGCGTCGTTTACTTTTGTAGTTAGACACTTCACAGTTGTTTCTTTACAGGACTACTTCTTCCCCCCCCAGATTTATAGAAATAGAATTTGAAAGACCTACATAAAAAAAAAAGGCAAAAAAAAAACCCAAAACATTTGCAATGTGTTCTCTCTAACACGTGAATGTCCTCATAGCAGTGCTGTAGGCACCTTAATGCTTTCTTCCACTGCTGATAGTCATGCTCAGGGGAGACTTGACCCCTTAATAGAAATACAGGTGCATCACACTTCTACCAAGATACCTTTTGAAGCTGTCTTTCATTGGATGCTAGAGAAGTCCATTAGCCTCATGTCAACCCTCATGTCAATCCCTGGGAAAGTCATAGAGAAAATCTTCCTGGGAACCATCACAAGCAAACTGAAGCATGTGATTGGGAAAAGCCAACATGGATTCATCAGGGGCAAATCGTGCTTAACAAACCTGGTTGCGTTCTACGACACTGTGACCCGCTTGGTCGATGCATGGCGAGCGGTGGACATAGTCTACCTAGACTTCTCCAAGGCTTTCAACATCACCCCCACAGCCTCTTCCTTGAAAAAATGACATGTTATGAGCTAGACAAGTAGTCTGCACTGTGGGCAGGGAACTGGCTGATGGGCCGTACCCAGAGGGTGGTGGTAAACAGTTCATTTTCAAAATGGCAACCTATCACAAGCAGGGTACCCCAAGGATCAGTATTTGGCCCAGTGCTGTTTAATGTCTTCAAAAGTGACTTGGATACTGGGATTAAGGGCACCCCGATGAAGTTTGCTGACGACAAAAATAAGTGGGGTGTTTGACACTCCAGAAGGGAGAGCCACCCTCCAGGAAGATCTGGACAGGCTGGAGGAGTAGGCTAGCAAGAACCTTATGAAGTTCAAGGGGCACAAGTGTAGGGTCTTGCACCTGCGAACACATAACCCAGGGATGCAGCTCAGACTGGGATCCACCTGGCTGGAGAGCAGCCCTGTGGAGAGGGACCTGGGGGTCCTGGTGGACAGCAGGTTCAATATGAGCGACCAGCGTGCTGCAGTGGCAAAGAAGGCTGTCAGGATGCTGCGTTGAATCAACAGGGGCATCACCAGCAGAGATAAAGAAGTCATTGTCCCACTTTACTCTGCACTGGTCAGACCACACCTTGAATATTGCATTCAGTTTTGGTCTCTGCTATACAGAAAAGATGCGGACAGGCTAGAGAGGGTCCAGAGAAGGGTCACAAGGATGATCAGGGGACTGGAAGACCTGCCGTATGAAGAAAGGCTAAGAAATCTGGGCTTGTTCAGCATTGAGAAGAGAAGGCTTAGGGGAGACCCTATTACCATGTACTAGTACTTGAAGGGTGGCTAACAAGAGAAACGCGAGTCCCTTTTTATAAGGAGTCATGTGTAAAAAATAAGGGGGAATGGATGCAAGTTACTCCTGGGGAGATTCCGATTGGAGTCCAGAGCAAGATTCTTCACAGTGAGAACAATTAAATATTGGAATAGTCTCCCGAGGGAGACCATATTGAACACTTTTAAGACTTAGCTTGACAGGGTGCTGGGCCATCTCAAGTACACTATATATATATATTATTTTATTTTATTTTTTGTTTATTTATTTTGGACTTGAAAGGTTGGACTAGGTGATCCCTGAGGTCCCTTCCAACCTGGCAGTCTGTAAGTCTATGAGTAAGTCCCAAAAATCAGCCACCTGTGGGCCAGCTGTGACAGAGTTTAGAGTTTTAGAGTTTAATCATTTTCTTGTGCTCTCTCTTCTGCCTACCTGTGTTCATCTCTTACCCTTTGACTTATAATTTGTCAATGGCAGGGTTCTTCACTGGAAGGGATCTCTTGTTTCTGCACATGTACAAGGTGAGACTCAGATGCATAAACATGGCTATCCCCTGCCTTTGTAGAAGTCCAGCACTATCTGAGCTTTCCACCTTGGAATGTTAGCTGTCACATAGGAGTTGTAAGACATCCACCACTCTCTGGGGTGGCAGATGGAAACCAAGCAGGATAATACCCAGGTGACTAAAATCCACCTGGATGTTCTTACCTGGGGAGCCCAAGAACATTAGTGATATAAATAATAATTGAATCATGGAAATATTGGTAAGGATATATTTATAATCTAACATTTGTATTTCTACACAGTTTTTTGGCAGTTCCACCATATGTAACATAGCACTTGCTTCCTTCTCCACACAAAGTTGTGCTCTCTGAAGCAGTGGTTTTTGTTTACGGTAGTGATTACACTTTGATAGGCAATACCAGACATTTAGACTTGCCCAGAGGCATGAGCTTTCAAAGGAAGTGTCCTTGTCTTCTTTGTTTGAATAAATGGCTATGATTTTTTACCAAATAGCTTTCTCTGTGTGGGGTCTGACAAGAGAATGGAGCAGTGTTTGATGCTCTGTAAGGAGAAATGACCTGAGTGAAAATCCCAGAGGCAAATATCTCTAAACGTTGGTAGGAATGCCAGGTGGGATCTGTATTTTGCATGGGGGCACGGTAGTCTCCCCAGCAATTTGTACTTGGACCACCAGTATTAAGGCCCTCAGGCTCACAAGTGGAGGGTTTGTGGAGAAAAAACAAACCCAAGCTCAATTTTTTTGTTGCATGTGTGGGTTTTCTAAAAGAGGCTTGAGAATGGACAGGGAAAGTGAAGGCACTGCAGATGAATGCAGAGTGGATCCTACCATCAGAGCATCTGCATAGCAGAAGATACAGTCTTCAGTCCTGCTCCTAGCTCAGCAGCCACTGGATGTATTGATTCAATTTGCAGTGGAAAATGATGCAATTGTTTCACTAGTTCCACAAAGATAAATGTCTGTATTTCATCAGAACAAACACATAAATGAGCAGCATCTCTATATCTATCCTTCTTGATGGCACTGAAACTGAACACATTTGGCTCTGAAGTTATCGGCTTAGCTAAAATGGCAAGTCTCTCATTTGAACAGAAATAGCTATAAAAAGGAGAGTTTAATAAGCCAATGGTAAGTTTCAAATTCTTCTTCCTACCTTTCCTTCATACTAAATCAAATATATATTTTAACTTCATTTTGCTTCAGGAGCATGGTGCATTTCTTTAGGTTAAGGATGAGCATTTTAAACTTCCTTGGAGTCAAACACATCTTCATGAGTTGTCTTTAAGATGGTCCTTTGTTGTAACACAATCCCAAATGTTGCCATTCCCGCTGTTCACAATGTGGTGCACATTCTCCATTTAAGATGTGGCTTTGGTGGCTCTTTTTTCTTAACACTTCTTATTAACGTAGGCCAGTGGGCTGACAGCCATCCATCCCAAGAGTTTTAGGAAACTGAGGTAGGTTAATAAAAGTGATGGTTTTAAGTACATGACATAAAGGGGGGGGTGGACATTAATATTTTTCATGCATCAATACTTGACAAGACTTTGTCCAAGACCAATGAGAGGAACATAAATTACTTCACTGTGCTTTGAGACACAGGTCATCAATCTATGTTGAGTGAGTTATTGATACTATGTGAAATTGTTGGTAAGCTGCTTGTTTACAACTGCTGTAGCATATTTAAATCAAGAATGGTTTGGGTTGGA
>VZZY01006841.1:595577-660709 GCA_013400335.1 Eurystomus gularis | reverse complement strand
TATTTTTTTTTTAAATCAAGCTTTATCAAGCCTACTAGTCCTAAAATAGGGGATTCCATGAAAATTCCACATGTGGGAATTTTTAGCTTTTAGCATAACAAGCAAATATGATAAAATGTAAAAAGGTTTGGAGCAGAGACTCTGTAATGGACCTGGAAGTAAGCACAAAGTTTCTGAGGATTTCTAGATATGGAAATGACATATTTTCACTTCAGCTAGAGGCAAGGAGATGACAGGCCAGGTGAGGAGGAAAAAAAAAAAAAGAAAGAGAAATGGCATAATGTCTATATACATTAATGAGAAACAAAACCAGGATAGAGTATAAAATGGAAGTTAACACAAAAAGAACTAAGAAATAATGAGGAGGTACACAACTGTATGAAAAGAAGGGATAGGAAAAGAGGCTGGAAAAGAAGCACATAAGAGAAAAAAGTCACAATGGGTGGACTTGATTCCCTCCTAATCACCATACTGAAAGCAGCCTTAACCGCTGACCAGAGTGGAGATTTGTCGTGTGTAAAGGTTATCTTAAAAAGCAAAGCTGAATCACTTTTGGCTCCACTTAATTATCCAAAAAAAAAGAAAAGAAATGAAAAAAAACTTCATACCATGACAGA
Source organism: Eurystomus gularis (assembly GCA_013400335.1). Lineage (NCBI taxonomy): Eukaryota > Metazoa > Chordata > Aves > Coraciiformes > Coraciidae > Eurystomus > Eurystomus gularis. The sequence continues at coordinate 660,092 of VZZY01006841.1, read as the reverse complement.
ATTCCAGTTCAGACTAAGCAAGAGGAAGAAGTTATACTGGCATGTCAGCATGCCTAGTTCATGCAGCAAGAAGGTTACATTTTGGTACCAGCATTGATCTTCCCAACTGTTCTTTCCATCATACGAGTCATCAGTGACATAGATCTGTATTTTAAAGGAGTTATAAAAAAAAATTCACAAAATGACCATATCTGAATTATTATCTTACCTACTGATAAAGGCAGTCAGACCTGACTAATGTCCTGACCAAGGAGAGTTATTAGTCACATGCTTAAATGAAACTTAACAAATCTGAAAAAAATTCTGTAAGATTATTCATATGCTTGAACTTAAGCAAGTGCTTCACCACAGAGAAGCCTACAGCCCTATTAATTCTCTGCCTCACATCACTTTATTTGTGCATGCTGTACATCAGCCACTTCGCTATTGTTGACCGTTTGCTGCAACTCATCAGGTCCTTTGCTGATATTTCAAGTACTGCTCCTTTGTGAATTTACAGAAAAGATTTTGATTTGAACTTATATTAGCCTGTATTCTAAGGGAAGGTGGCAAAGAAGGCTTGGTCAAACAGTTAAATGACTGAACAGCGCTCTGGTGGCCTGGATGTGGTTCAAGGAGATAAATACTACACCCTTTCCCTTTTAGATACCTTGCTACATGGTAAAATAATTAAATTATATCTAATTAATAGCAAAATTACTTAAGTTTCTATGCAATACACAAGAAGAATCAACAATTATTAGAATCTGAAATGCTGAATGAGGAGGCCTCTAAGCCATCCACTAGAAAATTCCGTTGTGCAGAGTACACGTGAAAGGTACATATGAAGGGGGTATGGACTTACATATGTCCGCCTTGGGTAGCCGTGTAGCCGTGTAGCTAAGAGTGATTTCTTCCCACTACAGAATCTACATCTGCAAAACCTCTTCTGGAGGTAGGTACTCACAGTGACTACTCTTCATGACACGCAGCAGAAACCAAGTAGCAATATACGTGTAATTTTTCTGCAGTATAATGGTTAGGAACCTCACCCACCATTTGACACACACAGGTCTAGTTGCAGTGAGCAGTTGTATCAGTTCAATAAGAAACTTTTGGTTTCAATGACCTTGCAATTATTCACAGAGATGTTATCTGTGCCTTGGTGAGACAAACAGCAGGTAGTTACTTGCACATGTAATTGTTGAGAAGCACCTCGGCAATGACTAGGCCAAGCTCTTGTTAACAGAGAAAAACATTGACAAAACAGTGCCTTTAGTGTTATTCTATGTTATTGAATAAAAATAATTTTAAATCAATAGCCATTTTAAGTTGCACTAGCCAGCCAAAAAAAAAGTTGAGAAAAGACGTAGTTCCTGATTAACGTTTTGTTTGCAGCCCAGAGGCTGATGCTCTGAGTAAATCTGGAAGTCCCCTAGTTATTTTCTGAAAGGGTTGGTTTATGAACAGAACCGTAATGATCTAAAACATCATCATTTTTCATAATTTACTCTATTTATGAGCTCTAAAACTACACAATTATGTATACTGTATCTATTAATACACATATACATGTAGATACATACATGGGAACTATGATTTCTGTTATCTACAGATAATCTTATAATTTAAAAGTCTAAAAGCTAATCTGTTGTTTTTTTCTTATCACACAGGGCTTTAGGGTTTAAAATAATTTAATAAAGATTTCAGATGAAGCTGGAATAGTTGGTGACTCATAGGTCATCAGTGGGAGGCAGGTGAGAGAAGGGAAAGCCTAAAGCAGTTAAGGTTTTAATGAGACTCACAGCTAGTTTTCAATTCAGAACATTATTCGTTATTATTTTTCCTGTTATTTTAACTAATACACAATGTCAACTATCTTTTCTTTTCTCAACTTTTGTTTAGTCTAATTTGCTCTTTCCTTTTTCCCCAGAGATTTTCATATCTCTTTCAGAATTTATAAAAACTAAAGTGTTAAATACAACTAAATTTTAGCCATAATATTATTCTTACAGGGGAGGATTTGGAAAAAGAAAAACTAAACAAACAAACAAACATCAACAAAAAACCAGAACTGTTTCAGTTATCAGCTTTGATTCTTAAACCTTCACAAGTTTTGAGTAAAATACTTAGTATGGAAATACCACAATTTTAGTGGTGCCTCTTACCTTATACAGCATGTTTTTACTCAGAATTGAACTTGTGAAGAGAAGCCAGAATTTCACAAACTTCTACAATCTCCCAAGTAAACTCATTTGAATTTGTTAATAACTTCTTATTTCAAGAAAGCTTTTTTGCCCCAGTTTAGCTGAGATTTCATGACAGGGTTAGAACCCAAACTTTTGGATGTTATGTTTTAACATACCAGTCAGTTCTACTTGAATGACTTGGTTGAATTGCTCAATCTGATTCGTTTCTTGTCATTTGGTTTGAGCCCTAGTCTTATGATGGGGAATCTCTTTCTCTCACCCTGTGAATGGTAGGCAGCCACGTCTGTAGCAACCGTTCCTTCAGGGAGGTTAATGAACATAAGTCAGTTGGACTGGCTGAAATAACAAGATAGTGAGTGGAACATGCAGCGTTGTCCCTAATGTCAGATAGAAGCCAAAGATGAAGTTTACAGAGTTTCTGACTATATGAACTTGTTTAAATAGCTTCTGGTTCTCTCTTTCATCGGTCTATGTCCTTCCACAGAGAAAAAGGCCTGGCCTCACTTTTTTCCCCTAGGAACCTGTATCATTATTGTACACTGGCAGGACATCTGATTCATTTACTCATTTGTTGTTTTTTGGGTTTGTTTGTTTGTTTGTTTGTTTTGTTTGTTTGTTTTTGTTTTGTTTTTTTTTTTTTAAAAAGGAAATCAAATCATATGGTTATGGTATATTTCTTCTTCTGTTCTCTCTAGCTTCTCTGTTATTCTTCACCAATGACTTTAAGGAGCAAACGACCTCTCCTCTTCACACACAGGAGCAATAGAACCTCTTGTTCTAAGCAGGAGTGCAGAACAAGTAACGAATATGGCTCACAGTCTGCCAAAATCAAAACAGTTTCACAGAGCTGTTCATTATTATGGAAACTAAGAGACAAGGCAAAAGAAAGCCTGAAGATCTGGTTCATACACACCTCTGCACCCCTCTTATTTTCACAAAATGAAGCAAGCGCTGAGATAGAAATAGCTGTGGCTCAACTCTCTGTCCAACAGTCTGCAGATACAGTGTTCTCTCTCTTTCCAGTTGCACAGGAGTGTGACCTATCTGAAATTCTCAGCTTCTATCTACATCTAGCAGACACATGGTTTCGTATACATGCTCTGAATAAGGGAATAAATAGTGTTTCTTACTTCAGTAAAAGACACAATTCAACCAAGTAAGCAGCGGTAGCTGCTATCAACACAGTAGCACCACCGAGCAGTTTGTGCAGAACTGACAGCACAACACACACGAGTTTGTTACTCCATCTACTAATTCATAAGGGAACACCCTGATTCTGCAGTAAATTACAGTTTGATGCCAAACTCCTGCAACCTCAACTTCTATTAAAGAATCTCCACTGTGTTGAGTATCACCTCTGAACTGGAGAGGCAGAGGATTATTACAATCTATGAGACTAATTATTGAATCTAATTCGAATCTTGAAAAAGTTCAGGATTTAAAAGTAATGGGTCATAATTCTTATTTTACTAGTAACAGTCATATGAGGATTCCATTTCAGTGACCTCACTATGGCTGTATATTTTAATATTTGTGCACTGAGAGAAACAAGACCGTTAGATTGTGGCCAATGACAAGAATGTGCAAACTTACTCATCTTCCCTGTGCTTCCACATTAGCATCTCTGGTGGTGTCTCACACACAGACACAGAAAGTAAGCATTAATGAGCTTCATATTTTAAAATCTCTAACGTGAAAGTTGTCCTTGGTCAATTAGAGGACCCCAAGGCTATACCTACTATTGATATCAATTTAATAATCCCTATGCACAATATTTCAAAAAGACCTTAGAGGCAGTGGAAATGATTTTATGTTTCTTGATTTTTTTAACTTTCTTTTTCTTCAGAGCTCACATTAGGTCCTTTTAAAGAACATGTTTCCCACATAGCTGCTTCTGTGCACACACCAGAGTCTTATATAGGAGTGCAAAGAGTTGTTCTCCAACATAACAAGGTAGGACTAGATATTGCTTTTACATGGATTTCATTAAAAAACCCTACAAATAATTAAATGACTATTAGTACAGTTGGTTTTTTTTTTACATTATTAACCAATGATTTGTTATTCTTACTGTCACAGTATCTACGCCAAGAAATGAAGATACTATTTGCTAGGTATTGTACACAATGAGGAAGAGAGTGCCTTCTCTTTTAAAACATGAAGAATTTGAAATTTTAGAGAAAGGAATCGAACAGAACAAAAGGAAAGGGGCTGGGGGGAGCGTGAAACAAAGCTATTCAGCATGACAGGTGGCTATCTCAGTACACCAGGGACTTTCTTTTTGTATGCATGACAGTGATGAAGCTCACTGAATCACAAGTGCTTTACAGTGATTTTATGTGAGATTAGAGTGAGGCCTTTCAAAAATATGCATGCTGTTCAATTTCTAGGAGACACTGGTAAAGAGGTAGTTTTGCATGCAAAGTCTCGAACAATTTGTAGTCCAGCTGAGATCAAAAGCAAAAATCCTACTGAAGGGAAGCAAAAAAATCCAAGCTATAATTTGTATCATGGTTTCTAGACAAAATTTGCATAGTTCTTTCCCTCAGATGACAAAGATAAAGTTTAAAATTTACCAGAAAGTAATGCTGTTGTCGTGAAATGATCAAAGATGTAGTAAATTTAGGGTTAATTTGTAATAATATACTACATTGTTGTAACTTGTAATTCTTGTACTTTGCAAATACAGAATTCCCAGAAGGCCTGGTATTACTGTGGAACTTGATATAGCACATTCATGGTCTTGTATATAATGATACCCAACCATCAAAAGAAAGAATAATGTAATATCCAAGCTGGGAAGGTAATTTTAGAGACTTAATTAAAGATACACCCTAGGCACTGAATTTTGAGCATTTGTTTTAAAATATCCAGAACCTACACACATAATTCTTTCACTATCTTGGTACTGTGCTTTTTAATCAATATTATTTTTCTTTTACTGGAAACCATAACATTTCCTTCTCTTTTTCACCATTGCGTTATGGTCATGGCACACTTCCCCACCTCCAGCACTCTTGAGCTAATGTGCTCCACTCAGGATTCTGAGTACAGAATCATCCTTAATGACCACACCACTCTGGCACAAGCTGAATGCTGATGAACGGTAAGGAAACTCCCTGTTTCCTGCTAGGGACGTCTCTGCTCAGGACCATTCCAGCCCTCTGGAATGAGAAGTCCTCTGTTACGACCCAAGCCCTTCTGTCATCTTTGGCTGGTCCATATAGCACAGACCGCAACATAGCCACTAAAGCTGGGCAACACGACTGCAGAAAAACTGAGAAGACCACTTGGTCTCCAAAATTAAGTTCCCTTCTAGTTGTGGTCCCCTTTGCCCCCTAACTCTCATACTAAGTTCTGTAGGTTCAACATGATGATGAAGAATTACCCAACTGGGCAATTCAGCTGCCAGCTAACAAAAAACACTCTGCAGGAAAGAGAAAAATCAAGTATCATGCTTGTATTATCCCAGAGCAACAAGGAAACTGAATTTAGGCTAAGTTGTCCTTCAAAACATTGAAGTATTAGCCCTCTTGTCCAAATTTCTGAAAAAGGTAGGCAAATTTGAACACGGAACTCTATTTTCTGGTGCACATCAAACATGTTCAGGACCCTTTATAGACTTTAAAAGTATGATTCTGTGGATGTGAAACTGTGAGACTTTAATAGGAAATAGGCCTGCACGAGGGTTAGCTCAGTTGAAATAGTGATACCTCCTGGCACGTGGACTTTTGTCATCTCAGCTGTTATTTGTGGTAGAAAACCAGCCGTTTAGCCTCTCTGGCCAGACAGGAAATTGTGCTTAGCTTGTATTCTGGACACTTGTGTTACAGACTATGTATCCAAAATTATTGATTTAGGCACCTAGAATAACAATTCAAATATTGCTCTTATTTGCAAAATTTTACAAAGTGAACAAGATCATTTTTTTTACCTTTGTGAAAAATAATGTTATCTAGAGATCTAGGAAACATACATGAGGAAATATTTTTCAGATCAAGGCAAGTGGCAGCTGGGATATTGAACAGCCGAGAAAGAAAAAACATCAGATATCTGAACGTAGACCAAACCCAATGGGTTTGACCCACTTAATCATCACTGAAACAATATCCCCAGACTGGATTGCACTGAAATTGCTCTTTCTCTTCTGGTAGGACACATAATGCTAGGCTTTTTCCAGAGAAAAGGAGCGTGGCTTCTTACATAGATAGCAAATGAAGTCACCTCCCAAGGTTCAGTTCCTTTGGAAGAATTTATGTTAGTAAACTAGAGAACTAGTCTGTTTGAATATCTTAAGTATGTAAGAAAAAAGTGCAGAATTCTCCTTTCTGCCAAGCAAAAATCAAAAGAGGGAAGTTCATACGCTAGTAAAAAGTTCTCGGAGTAGCCTCTGTTGCACTTGACCATTGCCCTACTTTTTTTCAGACTTCTCTCAATTTCTAAATTTCTTATTAAAAAAATATTTATATTGATTCCTAATAAAAGCTAGGCCAATGTACTCTCAAAGTTCATTGCAAATTGACTGTAAAGGATTCAGTATTTACCAGACAACAGTGTCCCAGGTTTGATTTTCAAATTCTTCACTCATTACTTCAAATTCTTACTATATTGAAATTTCTAAAAGTTTCAGATTCTTATTGTGTAAAAAGTACTTCTAAAATGAGCGAATATCATACATGGACGGTGGTTCCTGTCTGCAATGAGCCTAAAACAGTAGGTAAAGGAAACACTGTGAACTTTGTTATTGTCAAAGTCTTCCGCTTGGGTAGTACACAACTGCTGTCTGTTGAACCTGCTGAATGGACCCGATATAAGTTGCAACTTCAGTACAGTGTAAAAACCTTTTTGTTTTCCTGTTCCTCCAAGGAATGTCTACAGTGACCTCTAACTTCATGGAATCTTCATTATAATCTTATCTTCATGTATGGGGAGGTAAAGTGGAAGACAAAAATTTATCAAAACCAATAAACTTGCACCCCGGTACTCAGACCTTTTCAACCTTCAACTGCAAACTTAGCATTAAAGAGTAAACTTCCTTCTGCCAGACTATGCAGAGCAAAGAGAGAAGGCAGCGATGTAGTTCACAGCTCCTTTTTCCCAGCCTTGCTATAGGAAGCTAAGGTTTAATTAATTGTGCTATAAGAAAGGTTCTGCCAGTTGAGAAGATACCTAACAGCTTCTCTCTCTTCTCTCTTTCCTGGATACGTCCCAATCTATTCCCTGACTCCAATTTTCAGCATAGCTTTAGTAGGTCTGGGCAGGAGGCAAAATACCATCCCAGGTACTGTCCAATGCATATCGTGTTTTCTGGTGTCCTGTTAACTCAGGGAGATTATTTTTCCCTTCACTGTTGTTTCTGAATGCTGTACTAGGGGAACAAGGGATCATAATGAAGTGAGAGTCAGATCCTGAGATGGTAGGAATCAGTATACAACTCACAGCAGTGAATAAACCAAGAGAAGAATACAGTTCTCCATATCGCTTCAAATATTCCTCTGTTGATTTCATTGCTGATCACACCTTGCTCAAACTGATCAAGCTACGAAATATAATAAAAATAATTCTAAAAAGCTACTTTAAACCTAATAGGAATCTTGTTCACTGGTATCTTTTTCCAGCCTCAGTTCCACAAAACTATTGCAGAAATCTCAAAATGAGGTTGTTTTTATTTGAAACTAGTTTCCTCTTTCCCCTGTCCTATACTTCTCACAAACACATGTGCAAAATAAAACTCCTAGAGTTCTTTCTCAGACCTTCTGATGGAGCTGGTGGTGAGTTTATCACATAGAACTGAAGACACATTTTCTAGTTCTGAATCATGTTCCTAGGTTTTACAGGAACAGTTATAACATTCCTTTCCCTCTTACTGGAAAAAGTACGAGATTCAAACATGTTGAATATATCCCATTTCCAAGAATCTGACTAGATTTCAGGCTGTAGTTTCTACCACAGTAAGGCTCTCCATATCTATTGCCAAAACTTCAGCATTTGCTTGCACCTTTCTCTTAAGCTGGAAATGGATTCTGAGCATGCAGCATCACCTTAAAATATGTTTCTGAGGTGTGGGAGGAATTTTAAGTTCTGAAAATGAACAAACCATGGAAAATGTCTTGAAGCCAAAATATGATGACAGAATGACGTAGTGATTGCGTCATGATTTTTTTTTTTTTTTCTGGTTAGAGCTGCCAGCGTTCACTCTTCTGGAGATCTGGTAGGTGTTAGAGTGAAAACATAAAGCTTGAGTGAAGTTTTATAAAGGACGGAAGTTTCCCTTAAGAATTAATCTTTCATGCTTTACCTTGAAATAAACCAGATTTTGATAAAAGTATAGGAAAATTCTTTCAGTCCTAGCTTTCAATAGTTTCAAGAAAACCAATTAAGCTTAGTTAACTCTGGCAAAAGATAGAGTACCTGCAAACCACAGTAACATCAGGGAAAATTGTTGTTTTATCAATTGCTGATAGACAGCTAGTCTAAAAAATCTTAAACCAACAAAACCCCAACCAAACACAAAAGAAAGAGCGGTGGAGGAGAAGGAAAGCTCCGATGCAAAATGGAGATGGGGAAAGGAGGTGGAAGGAACACAAAGGCTGTAACACATTCTTTGGAAAATGAAAGAGGAAACAATTCAGGCTCCTGGCTAGTGGGACAACCCAACCAAAGCACAGAAAGCAATCACATAAATTATATTTGAACACAAGGTGCAAGTTTGTGATTAATAAGATGATTGTTTCCACCATTGCATACAGCTACGTGTGCAGTCTAGCAGGAGCGTCACCGGCCCTACAGAATTTTGCATACTTTTTATGTCCAAAGTTACACATACTTGGACTCTGGCAACCAAGCCATCTTAAGGAGTCCTTGCCTCCATGGTTTGCCACTCCTTTTATCCCTTCTCCTCAGCTGTCACAACTGTTAATGGAGCATGGTTGCAAGTCACTGGACTAAATACATTTTCGTTAAAAATGACCTTGCCAAAACAACCCTTTAAAGACCCCTTCAAACCAAATCATTTAATCATTGATCTTGATACCTGGATGGCTTTCTAAACTATTGTCTCACTTAGATTGAAGGGAAGTAGAAAGATACCAGATGAGAGCAAGTACAAGCAGCTAATGGCTAGAGGATAGCGCCTCTTGAAAGCTAAATTTCGGTCAAAGTCCTTGCACTGTGACATTAAGTTTCAGAACAAAACCTTCTTAGACACGATTTTTTTTTCACAGAAAACCAGCTACACTCAATAAAACATCATTAATAAAGTTATTTTAATATATATTTAACCAGTAAAATACGTTACACACAATAAATATTAATATCCAATAAATACTAATTTTCATACACTCTGAAGTCAAGCATCATACAAGTTATCCACCTAAATTAAAAACTTAATCTCCAAATTATACATTCTTTGTACCCCTAAAAAGAATTTGTTTTTTAAGATGAAGCTAATGTCTTTCTTTTAATATCGATCTTTTTTCTATTTGTAAATAGAAGCTTTCCTTCAGACTTCAGAATAAAATTTAATCGGGCTGTTATAGATGTATGTTCTCCTTCAGGGTTTTCCTCAAAATGACAGTTATGATCTATATATCTGAATGTGCAGTATGGCATGTATAGGAAAGGGAGAAAGTCAAGAGTTCTCTCCTGTAAGTCTTTACCAGACACCCCTTTTCTAGTCCTTAAAAATAATTAGAATACCTTGTCCACTGGGAAATGCACTAATTGAACATATCTGCCATCACTGTGCCATGTCACAAAGTGAAAAATCCTCACTAATGGTTCCTGAAACACGAGTCTAAGGTAGGTGGCATTAGATGATTCACAGAAGACAACCATCTCTGTAGATTAATTATTTTTATTTAGTTCAGACTTTGCTGATTTATTTTGAACTAGTCACGGGGTAGTTAATAAATGTCATTCACTTCATTAAAACCCCAAGTTCTCATCTGTTGTATATAGTAATCAAAGTACACATATGAGAGAAAAGAAAGTGTTGCCCTCTGCTTAGTATTACAAACCACTATGAAATCAAGTTTTAAAATTGTATATGGACTTTTCAATAAATTACGCTGAGCTACACTTTTCTGATAATATGGAAAAACTCACATTCATACAGTAAAATAAAAACCCATTGATCCTCATATGCCAGGTGACTGTAGCAAACAGCCAGTCGCCCAGCTGAGGTGGGCCATCACCACTTCCAGACTGAGGACTGAGACAAAAATAGGTAGAATAATTGTTAGTATGGGGATCACACCCAGACTCAGACCTTGAACTCTGCTATCCTCACAATCTCTATTTTATCCTTGCAAACAGTTCTGCTTTCCCACTTCTGACGAAACCATTGTTTTAGACCACACGATTCACTATAAGCACGTTTGCTTATAGCCATGGGTAAAAAAGAAAAAAAATATTTTCAAAGTTTTTTTTAAAATTGAGCTCCATCTGGCTACGTTGGGAGAGGGTGACTATTACCTACTGTATTTTTCTTACTGCAGAGTAATTACTGTAGAATAGGTTTACCTCCCTGTGCAAAGCAGAGCATTTCCTAAGTCTAATCTAACCCTACTGGAGAGAGAGGACTAAAAAAAATTAACTGTTCTTAGCATGTAATCTTTTTCTTTGCTGTCTAGAAAGGACTAGTCTGTTAAAAAAACATCACAGATTGTCGACCTTTTATCCTGCGCATCATAGTTCTGTCTTGCTGAACAACCTGCTACTGGCTGCATACATTGTGTACACTGAAGGTTCCCAATCCCATTAAAAGTGAAGGCTGGGTATCCATTGAATCCCCTAGGGAGCTGCACAGGTGCCTGCACCCCAGGGCAGCAGCAGTTCCCTGCTGCTAGGAGTTCAGATAGCCCCTGGGCCAACATATCCAAGCTAGTTAAACCAGTCAAGGACCAGCCAAAGCAACACTCCTTGTCCTGTTTCCACTGCAGCGCAGCAAGCCGACTCACATGGAAGAAGGAAGGATTTCAGTTCCAAAGCCACAGGATATAATTCAGAGACAATCTTCAATTCATTTCCCATTTTTTCTTAATGCAATTTCTTTTAAAAGACATAGTTTAACCCTCAGGAGTTAAATGCTTTTTACTGTAACAAAAATCAAAGATAAAAAATTTTCCGCACCAAATGGCTGACAAAATATTTCTAACTCTCACGACCCATATAAATTATTTCTCAAAGCAAGGGACACGAAAAAATTTCTCAGTTGCATTAACATAACTGAAGAATAAATTCATTAGTTTCCTTTGCCCAAGACAGAGTACTACCTCAGACTGGGCAGGAAAACAGAATTCTTCTCTCATTGTAAGTGCAATAATATTCTGAGACTGTTTCTGTTTAGCCTCCAAATAAACTCTATCAGAAATTTTTCCCTTCTACCTAAGGTACCCCTTGGCACCGAACAATCCGCTTACGATTACAGCGTTCCATTTTGGCAAGAGTATTTCATATACAGAAAGTATTTGTAATGGATTTTTAAAACATAGAACAATATTAGTAAGAAAAAGTATTATTAAATATTAATAAACTTGTTCTTACCTCTTTGCTCAAGGTTTCCCTCATACCTTAAATGCTTGTTTTCAGACTCTACAAATAAGAGAGAGAGAACACTTTAACAAAACAATAAAAACCATTTGATGAGCAAAATTTACCCTTAATCTAAAAGGAGAAAACAGAGGCTATATGACATTCTTACCGTACAGTTCTATATTGCTGGCTTCTGTATATGAAATGGAAAACAATAATTAAAGGGATTTGCTTCAGAGAAATCGATTGCCTCAACAGACTGGTATTAAAGTAACTAAACCCATGTAACACAAGAATAAAAATATTTCAATTAAAAAAAAAAAGTACTTGTATAACTTTAATAGCCTTAAGAAAGTAATCTTAATACTGACATTTTATTAGTTCTGCTTAACATCTCAAGATTTACATGCAGTCAGCTTACAGGGAATAAATCTTATTCCAGGTCTAGATATTCAATTAGAAAGAAACCAAAATCTTGCCAGTGAGCATGAATCTCACATGAACATGAGGGTAATAGCAGTTGCACACCAGCTTTGGGAGGAGCCCAAAAGATCATCATTGAATCACTAATATAAATCTCTATTAATACAAATAAAGCACACAGCTTTTCTGCTAATTTTGTTACATCAAAGGTAACTAAATGAGTCTAACTCTCTATCCTCTTGTAAATTCTGCCTCAGAGTTGAAAAGTTAACTGCTTCTTTAGGTTCTCTTCTATGATTACTTCTTTTTATTCTCCTGTATTTGATAGCTTTATTTTGCCCTAAACTAGGCTAAAGCATTATGAAGCATAACTTAGAAACCATAAAACTTGTATTTCAAGAAGACCTAATATAAAATATTAAATGAGTCTATCAGGTTTCCTACTTCCACCAGCTTTCTTTGAGGCACTGCTTGGTCTCTGGACTACGTGTTTGTACAACACAATGCGTTGGTGCCACAGGCCATGATTACTAGTTTATAAGTTTAGTGCCGCTTTTCTAGATTCTGTGCCTGACGTTAGTTTTGTCTTCCATTAATAAGAGTTTAATTCTAGCTTGTGCCTTTACAGTACTGATGCTTCCTTTGTGAGGCAACGTAAAACCCAGAAATAGCTTCAATTTAATTACAATTGGTGCAGCAACAGAAATTTCATCCTGTGACACTTTAAGTAACTACAACAGAAGATAACAGTAATTTCTTACCTTACTGTAAAGAAAAATAGAAGGGAGGAGAGGCGCCAAAAAAAAGGGGGGGGAAAGAGAGGGAAGAGGGAAGAGGGAAGGGGAAAAGGGTAAAAAAGGAAAATTACACCTTTTCTGTTTCAGGTTTTTTGATATAAGAAAAGTTTTTGAGAACTGGTTGCTATGAGGTCTGAAATACTGGTTCCTTGTTACTGGAATTCCCTACATCCACTAAGCCACTAATCACAAACTAAATCAAACACGACATCCCCTTCCATTTCTCAGGTCTTCATGATTCCTTCTGCCCCCAGAAGACATTTAACAGTGTGCAAAGGTAAGAAAGAAAACACGTTTTGATAGGACTTCACTGTTTTTAGCCCTCAAGGAAAAATTTGGAATAGATACCTAGAAAACAGAATATCTCCCGAAAGCTACCTTTATATTTCTTTGACTTTATAGATTTACTGACTGGATGCTGAGGATAAAGTGAATGTATCTTCCAGTTTTTAACTGACAGCCCAAAAAAGAGGGTTCGGGTGGGAATCAAAGGTGTTACAAGAACACTCTTAAGGGTATGACTCACATTATAAAGTGAATGGGGGCTGAGCAAAGAACATTAAAATGAGCAAAAGCCAGGTCCTACAAAACTGTGAGTGCTCTCACCTCTTGTTAGCTGCAAGAATAACTGAGAGGGCTTAGGCCCTAGAAGGCTACACCAGCTGCCTTTAGGACCTAGAGAACAAAGAACTACTAGAAAAAAGGTAAAAGAGAGTCAGTAAAAAAAATCAAACCCAATCATTCATTCTCCATAAAAGCTGAAATTGTTTTTAAAAACTCAACATAACACACATGTATCAAAATAATTTAATATTAAGCATATACTGAAAATTACTGCTGTATATCAGCCTGTGGGCACGTTTTGACACAATAGCAAAAGAAAAAAAAAAAAAAAAAAGCAAAGGAAAAAGAATAAAACCCAGCCTTTGGTTATTTACTGATAGACCTGAAAAGGTCTCAGAAAGTCTTCAGATCGTTTTTCAAAGTACAAGGATTTTTCTTGGTGTAAATTTACTTGACATAAGTCGCTATTGAACCGTACCTATAATTCACTGAAAAAGCAGCTAAGTCAAATCCTGTAGTATTACCACTTCCTACGTCAAATCTGGATCATTTGAAAAGTCTTTCAATCAGCCCTGATTTTCTTTTATATTGTTTTAGAGAACCTACCACGTTTTACGCTCCTGAGGAATTACCTTTATTCAAAAAACAACTAAGCCTCATATGAAACTAATACCTGAGTACCATATCTCTAAAGATACAAATGTATAACCTTATCATAGACAAAATAGAGCACTCATTACTAGCAGATTCAGTTACCAATGAATTTTCCACACTGTGTGGGCTCATGAGAACAACTCCTTTGTCTTTTCTCATGGACTTTTATTTATGAAAAGCAAAAGTAACTGGCAGGATAATCAAGTCACAGATTTCAATTAATCCTTCCATTTATTTCAGTGAAAGTAGTGATGCATGTTCCTTTGTTAAATGTCTCAGTTTTTGTAAATAAATGCAGCAAAGACTTAACAGCACCTTCAGTTTAGCTATAGCTGTTGCTGCGATTGGAGATGATAGCTACCAGCATTCAAGAGATAATTCTGGAGAAAAGTGGATAGCTTAGAAGTTGTTTTTATGGAAACATATTGGCATGCTTCACATGTTCCAGAACAGATTAAATATCTGCAAGAAATCCATCTTCGCTACAGTGTTTGAATGTATCAATAATGTATAGGTCAGAAGGACAGGTGTCAACTTTCTAGATAGGAAACACTGTACGTGTTAAAGGAGCAGAAGAGGTGACCCAACCTGTACCTTGCTGGAATAGGGCACCTCGTGGGTCACCTGCTTTCTTAGGGTCTATCTGCAATGTTATATGTCAGATGAAGGGTTTTTAATTTGGTTTCAATATATTAAAATATCTTTTTATATAAAACATACACACACATGCGGACACATAAAGACTTAAAAGCAAAATAACAACAGAAAACCCCACACTCTACCCAAAGCTATCTTTTCATCAGTCATGTACCAAGAAATCTCTTGTCAAAAAAGATTATATATATATGTGATGCTGGAGTTGTAACCAACTGCAAAATTCCAACAGCACAGTAATACTGCAGATGAAAAAAAAAGATTACTGTCTTGGAAATTATTTTCCACACTATTCACAGTAAATGCAAGACATTGACCAAATTTTAAAGTTATTTAACATTTAACAACTGCCATGTAATTTGGGAAATGAAAATATCCACCACTGTGCTTCCTGTTTTCTGAGGAAGTGACCGCATTATGGATGAGGCTTCAGAAAGATACTAATGCCCATCTAGAAAGGAGTAAGTGGAAGACAGAGATGCTGAGAGTCTGTGTATCCCAATTATCACATCTGCTATGCCAATACACCTCTTACAAGCATCCACGTCATTCTATTTCAAATGTTCAGTGTTGTTCTATAGAAATCAGTAGGGGCTATGACTTTTCTAGCAGTAGGAACAGTGTTCTGAGTAGGAGGGATGTGAGCTAGAAAAAAAGGCCTATGTGACCAAGTTCACACGAAAGCCGATGAGCAACTTTAAAGAGGAGCTTCAGGACAAGCTGGGTCTATGCCCATCAGTACTGCACACAGCTGAAAAACAAAAATCCGAACGATGGATTTTGTGTTTGGTCAATTTTCTTATTTTTAAACTTAACACTTTAGCAGTTCAATAGTTTAGTAACTAAAGAGCCAGGAGTGGTGGGATTATTCTACTGTAGACAGTGGTTTCCTGTTGGACTAACTCTAATGATAATAAAATCAAGTAGTGCACATTTCCTCCAGCTTTAAGGAGAGAAAGTGTGGGCCAGAAGAAAGTCTTACTAGAACATCAGTCCCTGCATTACAGCACATGAAGCGTACTCGTGTTCTCTAGAAACAAAAAGGAGTCAGGAGCCCTTGATCCATTTTTGCCTTGGTTTATCTGCTTGTAAACAGTTGCAATGGATGGGGAGTGTTCTAGAAAACAATACAAACCAAAAAATATCCCAACACATGTGAGGAGTTTTAATATTACTAGCTGTAGACAGCTTTAATTAAAAAGCCATTTCTATGATGGTTTAAAGAGGAATTTGAAATTCCTAGTTCCCTTCTTACACACTGCTATGTACGAATTTGATGTGGTAGCTGGTTTGACAGATGATAGGACTGTTTTCAAGTTACTCATGTTTGGATCTGTATCTGGAAACTTCTAGCCTTTTTTTAGAGCATTAACCTCATCTTTTTTCCTCCATTTTTAAAAATGAAAGCAGAAATTCCTCAGCTTTTTTTTTTTTTTAAATTAATCTTCCTTAAACATATGGCAGCTATACAGTGATTATAAATGACCTCTCAGCTATCTGCATATATGAAGGCTTTAAGGTAATCCTGTGGTGTTTCAAATTTAGTTTCAATTTTCCATAAGAAGTCCGACTATTGCAAAATTATTTTAAATTACTATATGTACCGCTGGAATACTCTGTGTGTGTACGCACGTTGGGGCCAAGGACAGAGACAGAATTGCATAGTTCTCATCTAAAGCAGAATACAGACAGAGAGAAAGATGTAGCACGGTATGTTCTTGTCAGAGATCACACACAAGCTGCCTGAAACACAGCTTATGATCCTCCCACAATGGGATATTTTTACTATCCTTAATGAAGCTAGGCAGGTGTTTACAGTTATGATGTATGTCCGTCTAAAGTTGGAATTAAGCACAGACACAAAATAGCAATGCTTGACGCACTAGACCATGACATACTGTACGCACTGTAATTAAAATAAACTTTACTCCTCAATTTTTTTTTTAAAGGAAACAAGAAACCCTATGAAGATGCATTCCAGTTTGTGGAAAGCTGTAGACTATTCTGAGAAGCGTAAAAAAATAATTTGCAGAATGAACTAAAATTCTCTAAACACCTTTTTAGCCTTGGCTCACTCTTTGCCAGGTGATTTAGGGGGAGGAGGAAGGAAGGGAGCTTTCCATCTGTTGAGGTGTTAGGATTCTAAACACGTCCCTGAGTTAATTTTGACTCTTTAAAGTGTGAGATAAGTTAATATACTCTAAACCAATATATCATGTCAATCAACAGTACTTTTCTCAATATCAGCCCACTCGCTTCCTCCTCCTGCTTGCAGGCTCTAGAGGCTTCTTGCTCTAAAACTATGTTTCCCTTAGGAAATGAAACATTCAAGTGGTATCAACAAACCATAGATGTCTCTAATAAAATAAATCTGAATAATGTGAACAGAAATAGAGAGACTGATATAGTTTAGTCTCTTTGCGCTGATGTAGCATTTTACCTAAATAATTGCAAACATTCTGAAATACAAAGTAACACTTTGTCTTTTTTTCAAGTTCTTGAAAAGTGGAAGGGAAAAATACTGTAGAAAAAACATTAACCATGTTAGAAAATAATACTAAAATAGGTATGTCCCACAATATCTTTTTCCTCCATCCATTTCCAGTCTTTTCAAACCAGGTGTAGAAGGCTCTGAAGTATATTAACATTTTCCAGATACTATAAGTCGAACATATTTGGAATATTATATCATCACCTTGTCAGAAAGTATGAACAAATGTACTAAGTCTAAGCCTTCCTAGTCCAGTGTACTTCCCTGAAGGAACTGAAGATCACCGTGCACATACAATAATGGCCTCTGTGTTATCCTTTAAGCATTTTAGAGACTTACAGAATGTGGAAGCTGTACTTGGATGATCAGGTTTAGTAGGTAGTTCAGGAAACAGTCCAGAAATTTGCCTAATCCCTTTCCATTTTTGCTTTCCACAACATCCTGTGGTAAAGGGGTCTACAAGTATAAATTGTGCAAAAAGTAATTTCTTCTATTAGCTATAAATTTATTTACAAGTTATAAATGTTATTCAGTATATCGGTCTGCATATTTGCATATGCTTCTACCTTCTCCTCTTTCTATTATCGCTTCTCTAAGCCGCAAAATCGTAATTTATTATAACTCATATTATAATCCATATGAAAGATATTCTATGCTTTTGATCAGTCAAGGGCTTTCTAGTTCTACTAGATCCTGTTTTTAAATTAATCAAGTAACAATTGCATAAATTATTAAAAATTTATATTAAAAAAATTACACAACTTTACAAATAGATTTATCCTGCAACACAATTTAGTTTCCTAATTTGCTTCAAATTCCTCTGCTAGTAATAGCTTTTTTGGTTTTTGACCAGTGATGAATATTGGGCTAATTTTTCAAAGAACTATTCATAACTATTCCCGGCAGGAATCATCCAAGTCTTTGGAGTCTGGATAATATGCTTAGAGATCTAAACTATATTCATAGTTCTCAAATACTGTAAATAAGATACTTGGTAAAAAATGGTATCACACCAGAGAACATCTAGTTTATTAGTTGAAATGTCAATTTAAGCATTTAGATAGCTGATGAAAAAATATATTATCTTGTAACGTATTCTCTGACTTCTTCCCTCCCCTTTTGTTATCAAAGAAAAGGGAAAAAAAAAATCTAAACCAACACTGCTGCCATTATCCCCCCAGAAAACCAAGCAACCCTAACACTAACTTCAGTCTGAGCCTCTGATGCAGCAACATCTTGGGGACACATCTAACTTTCGGGATGAGTCATATCATTGTGACTCAGAATCGATAGCAATTTTAATGTGCAGAAAAAATTAAGGTGGTCTTCACAATTGTTACTTGGTTAGCATCCCATTTCAATAGGTATTGTTTTTACCAGTTGAATGAACAGAAGTTCAGCTGCCTTGATTAAACAGTCATGGGAGAAAACTTTCCCTCATGGGATCTGTGGATTCTTGAAATAGTAGAGATTTATAGGTAACAGAATATGCCCAAAGGTCAGCAGGTTACATCCTGTTATCAAGAAAGTAATGTAGACTCTTTCTTATTTTGATCAAAATGAAACAGTACCCTAAAATCACTGAAAATAATAATACATGTTGGCCCTATTTTTTTTTCTCTCCACTATACAAATGCCTCCAAAATGTCATAGGCATCTAGGGATTTGGAGGATTTCAGGTTCTTCACAAGTATCCTGGAGTGACAATGGAAGCCAAGGGGACCCTTGCCTATTTCAGATATCAAGGGTGGGCCAGATCCCTTTGCAAACAGTCATCAGGCCAGACTCCATCGGTTTCACCCTTCTAATTCAGGGAGGCGAAACAGGCATTCAGTAAGCGCAGTAGATGGAAGAGATGCAACAATGAAATGATGCAACCTGTTACAACATTGCTTTTGGCATGGCTGCATTTTTGTGCTAATCCACAACACTTCAGGAGAACTCTTGTACATAGGTCACCAGCAATCCTTGCTCCTTCTGTACAATAGTTTCTTAATTTGTCCCACCTACAACTACAATAGTATTAACGCCATACATATATATATATATAAAATTTAAACTCAGTAAGATGTGAACTGAGAAAGGAGAAAGTTCAGCCTGTCAATTATATCTAACAGCCTGTTGGCTGCTTCAATATATTAAAATTATTTTGAATCTTATGTATATATGCATGTCCTATACATGCTTCTATATTTCTACCACCTATAATCTACTCTAAATGTCATGTTGACTGTTAAACTTGGATCTATTTTCAGGAAGGCTCTGGTTCACAGCCATTCTTAGCTGCACAATACAGACATTTTTCTGACTAAAAGCAATTCTGATAATTCATGCTCACAAAGTTTCCCCTTATCATTGAGTTGTGTGTTTCTCTTGTCAATATATAAAGATGCTTTCCCACAACCATTTGGAGCAAACAAAAAAACCTTTAACTATTTAAATAAAACCTTGTAAAAATAACTTCAAGTATGTTGTATTAGGAAAACACTAATCTTCTGATTCTCCCTCCCACATACACACAGTGCAAATCTCTTAAAGCCACATCACCCAGGGAAAATTAATTTTTGAAAGGCTAGCAAGGACAAAAAATATGACCTTTCATAATCAGGAAATTATTTTTACATGCTTAAAGAATTCTAGTCATAGTTTTCCCTGTACAATTTTAAATTCAAACACTGAAGTTACAAAGGTAACTTGTGTTCACAACAACATGCTGCAAGAACTCTAGAAATGATTCCTTGAAACCTGGGATACTTTTGCCTTCACAAAATTGAACACAGGACTGGAAAGTAAACAGTAAACTGTTCTATTTATAGAATAGGAAGAAATAAAAAATTATAGAAATAATAGAATAAAAATGAAGTTATGTGAAATGCACCTTATGCTTATAAATGGAGCTTACACCTTCAAGAACTTCAGCATGAACAGTAGCTGTAAGCATACAGAATGAATATAAACTCAAATGCAGTAAGTGAGCAATTTGCCACCTAAATGTCACTTACTTCTTTAAAATTATACCTAGGAAAATTCCACTGAAATGAATATAAGGCTGATCATAGAAAACAAAAATCTAGCCTACTGCATAACAGAAAAAAATGCATAGACGTAAAATCACTCTAAAATAAGATGGCTGTCAAGCGAACCAAAGCTAAAGGGTAACTTCAAACACAGATTTCCTCAAATCTAATAGTTTTAGGCGCATTCAAACCACCAAAGACAGAACCTGACTGTGACACTCAGTTTCTCTCAGAGAGACCTGTTGGTTTTTGGGGTTTCTCAGTTAAAATTTTGTTGCTCAGCTTCATCTTTGAACCTGGACATTGACCTAATTTTGTTTCTATTTGTCCATCTTTTTAAATTAACAATGAAAATACTCCAAAGAACTTACAATTTCAGAAGAGCTTAATATGTTTCTTATTTGTCTTTAAAATATAACAAATATTTTTTATTCCCTTGATTTCATGGGGTGAGAATTTAAATCATTATAGTGACAGACTACTCAATGTTCACTATTTTTAGTTGCATGTCTATCAGTTGGAAGGTGACAACTTTTACTTTTTTAATCTTTAAATTACTCAATTTCTGAAAGAAAATTGGAGTCATTACATTACCTTTCATCACTTGGACACAAGGAGAAGAGTTGAGCAAAAAATGTGAGCATAGTAATTAAATTAGTTTTAATTCAGCAATAAAGGACACTACAACACTCGGGACTAGAAAATACATGTAACTATCTTCATCTTTTGCTTCTGTGTTACAAAATTTGCATAAAATTATGCATGTTACAAATCCAGTCTATTAAAGAAACTAACTTACCTAGACTGTATTTCAGATGTATCTGTGGCATAGTTTAATACATTTCCATCAAATAATCCACCAATACCTTGAATCAAGTGAAAAAATACTTCTACGGCCATATGGGATTTAATGCCCAGTACGGCACAGCTGACACAGGTAGAGACAACTTTCATAGCACTGTAGGTATAGCCAAATAGCCCTGGAGAACAGATAGGTCGTCTCTGTAAAATTAAGGGTTTTTGCAGCCCTCAGATGTATACTCTGGTAAGATGACAGTAGATGCTGGAATAGCCTCACGTGTTTCTTAAGGTAGAATTCAGGATGCCTGAGACTCATTCTTTTTTTTGACAGATTCACTCAAACAAGCCACGCAGCCAGCAGCTCACTGCCTATGAACCACTGAGCTACTGAGGAGCACCCACCAAGAAAATATAATTACACTGCATTAATTATTATAGCTAATCTGAAATTCATGCCTAAAAGGGGTAGAGAGAGTAGAATAGAGCAGTGGCTAAACATTAGTGAAAGTCCTTTTTACTATAGGCTTTTTCACAGGCTCTGTAGAGTGGCAATTTAAAGCCAACATATTACCTGGTACCAAGTACAGGCCATTGCCAAGAATAATAATCTAGAAATAATGAATAAGCTATTTAAGTTATTTATATGCAACTAGTTTGAGAAAAGAGGAAAGGCTTTGATTCTACTCTGTTTTACTTGAAATAGACTGATCTGTCTATTTGTTCTGTTATTACAAAGCATATGCAATTCAAACAGATGAGACCCTTTCTCAGCAGAGACTCTAGTCTCCATGATTACATCAAACCCTGTGGAACTTGTACGTGTTGATGTAGGAGAACCGGGTCTCTGGTTTGAGTAGGCTGTGCACTGCATAATTCTGATTTCTGTTTGCATAGGTAAGACTGCCCTAAATAATAATCATAGAATGGTTTTGGTTGGAAAGCACACCAAAGATCATCTAGTTCCAAACCCCTGTGATGGCAGGGAAAACTCCCACTAGACCAGGTCAGTCAAGGGCCCATCCAGCCTGACCTTGAACACCTCCAGGGATGGAGCATCCACGACATCCCTGGGCAACCTGTTCCAGTGTCTCACCACCCTCAGAGTGAAGAATTTCCTTCTGATTTCCATTGTAAATCTACCCTCTTCCAGATTGAACCCATTACCCCTCATCCTATCACTACAGGCCTTTGTGAAAAGTCCCTCCCCAGGCTTTTTGTAGGCCCCTTCAGATACTGGAGGGCCACAATGAAGTCTCCCCTGAGCCTTCTCTTCTCCAGCCCAATTCTCTCAGCCTGTCTTCATAGGAGAGGTGTTCTAGCCCTCTAATCATCTTTGCAGCCTTCCTTCGGACCCTCTCCAATAGGTCCATCATTTTATAAACCTAAATATGCACATTTTTAACGTATTCACCAGACTTGCAAGTCTCGCGCTTTGAGCATAAGACATACACTTGGTATCAGCCTCATACCATCTCTGTACCTCACATATTTTGGTATAAAGAGAGATCTGCTTGGTTACCTGCCTGTTCACATCACCAACGTGATCCGTCAGAGCACAGCACATTGTTTCAAATATCACAGCAGCCTTTCCTTCTATCACCTATTTATAAGCAAAGGCAATATTACACTGTATGTGCACATGTGCAATTAAAGCTTTTGTTCTTCTCAAACTTTGTTAACTTCAACAACCTCATTTCTCTCAGTACAGATCTTTTAAACCTGTGTACCAATATAAGAGAGAAAAATGGGACAAACAGGCATAGCTTGCCTAAAGTTGACAGAAGTGAGAGAAGAATGAGGTCTATCACCTTTAGCTGGCACAAACTGATTTATGCTACTGTCAGTGAAATCAGAACCAGGTTTACCAGAGTTATTTTTACTGCCTGTTGGAAAAAAAAAAAAAATTTCACAAAAACCATCATTTTAACTAGGTGCAAGTAAATTAAATTAATACTTCAAGAAGAAAATAAATAAAGATCTTCCATAATAAATGGAGGCTTGTGTCTGCACCATCAAGCAACTGTTTTAAAAGGGCGTCTATGCAGCTTCCTGGGCAGGTAACTCTGGCCCACTTTATAACCTCCGTAAGGAAAGCCATTCAGAACGGCAATATAGGCAGCTGGTATAAATTCTCATAGCACTCTTGACATCAACTAAAATGCAATGTTCTCCCTGTATTAATATCCTCATCAATTGCTACAATTTAAGATCTAAAGCACTCCACTACATTTTAAGTTCGCCAGCTACATTAACATTTTCACAGAATCACAGAATTATTGAGGCTGGAATAGACCTCCAAGATCATCAAGTCCAGCCTATGACCCAGCACCATAACATCAGCTAGACCATGTCACTGAGTTCCACATCCAATCTTTCCTTAAACACCTCCAGGGATGGCGACACTACCACCTCCCTGGGCAGTCCATTCCAGTGTCTAATTGCTGTTTCCGTGAGGAAGTGCTTCCTAATATCCAACCTAAACTTCCACTGGCACAGCTTCAGGCCATGTTCTCTCGTCCTGTCACTAGTTGCCTGGGAGAAGAACCCAACCGCCACCTGACTACAACTTCCTTTCATGTAGTTTCAGGTAGAAAAGAGTTGTTGCAATGCAAAATCCATTGATATCACTTGTGTACTCTTCAAATTCAGGCAGATGAGAAATCAAAAAGAACAGCCAAATTCTGGTCCTCACCAATCACCATCAGTGATTTCTGCTCCTTTACACAAAATGGGTAATGTTTTACACTGACCGTGGCAGGAATCTGGAGTATCTCTACCGAAGACACTAGAAGCAGCTGAATAATACTCAGCAAGTCAATGACCATTATAACTTTTTCCCATTTTGAAAACGCAAATTTCCTCTGACTGACCCTCAAGATAAACTTGTTTGAAAACAGCAGAGTAGTATGGTATAAAGCAAATAAAACTGGAAGCACCATATGGTTTACATTTTTGTTAATAAGTTATTTGCGTACAAAAGTATGGTCAGTAGGCTAGTAGAGTCCATTGCTAACACGTATCCCACACGTAGCAAGCAAAAAGAGAAGGTACCATTGGCTTCACACAGAACTGGTTTGATATCCCTCCTCCCTTTGACCATTCCAACAAGACAAGCAGACTAACAACAAAACCCCTCAGCCTCAACTGACAGAAGAAACATTTTAAAATGACGTATTTTAATATATCACAAACCAAACAAAAAGCTACTGAGATACCAAGTCCATCTATGGGCTTTTCTAAATCATGTTAAACCAACAAAACTTGAAATTTACCAGTTTTTCAGCAGCTTCAGTGCCACAAATGGGATGTGTATAAATACATGGTGCATTTATGAGCAGTTTATTCTGCAAAAATAAGAACCCAACAGCATAAATGTTTTAAAATTTTGATTTCATTTTGCATACTTAGATTGAGATTTGTCATTATTCTTACTTGTTGAACCACATGAAAGACAACGAGCATGAACCTGAGAACACCTGCAAATTATAAACCAGCTTAAGGAGGCTAAAAATACTCATGCCATATGCAGTCATACATTGCATTTCAATTTCTGCATTCATTTGCCAGAGTCAAGCCCTATTCACCATAATTAACTTTATATTTAATACACTTGAAGCAGGAAATACTTATGAAAATATTTTTCATTATTTTTGGCATTCTAATGTCCAAGTTTTCCCCTAGTATAATTTGGCTTAAGAAATCAATGAATCACGATTATCTACACCTGCTAAAATTCAGCCATTTTTCTTTTTTTATGGAAAACAAAGCAGCGGGTGTTTAGAGTAGAAAAATCAAATATACACTAGTTTGCATGTGAAATTTCTTAACAGGTCCCTGCACATTTTTCCTACAATGTTTAGTGCTTTATAGTCCAAAAGCATTGTAAAAATAAATAAATAAATAAATATGTATATACACACACTCAAGACATCCAGACATGGGCTGTAATCTAAATAAACTATCCAAAACAACTACTTAAAACTGGACGTCTTGTATATACAAACAGCAACCATGCCCCAGAACTTCTTATTCTCATATGTTTACAGAAGTCATAAACCCTAGTTTTCTAGCACTCTGATCACAAGAAATACGACTTACATGATCTTACAGTAGATACGCAAAATAACATGAGCCATGTAAGAGAGGGTAAGGAATGCTACCGTGTGTGGATTTATGAAGAATGTATTTAGGAACATCAAGCTAAAAGAATTAAAAGAAAATCTATTAATAGTTAATGAGCCACTGAGCCACTTGTAGCTAAGTTTTTATGTAACTTAAGAGAAAGTGAAAGAAAATAACAAGCAATAAAACGTAGAGTTATACTGATTCCTGACTTGTCAGAGCAATACCATGATTGCCTTAAAAATATATAATTAACAGGGAGAATACCAGCAACTTCAGATAAATAGGAGAATAAAAGAAAGAAAGGGAACCTAAAGAATTTAAATAGCTGAACAGAAAAGTATTGAAACATATTACCATTTGTTGAACATATGAAAATGTAAGCCAGCATCTGGAGAAGAAATACATATCTCAGCAGATGAGGAAACCTGAAAGCAAGAGCAAACAAGTGGCTAGACATTGTGATATCCCAGGCAGAGGGAGAGAAGTTGATTTTAAAAGAATTTGATTTGGGAATTGCTAAAGGAGCCCTTCTCCATGAACAAAAACAGAAAACCTCACTATAAAGCTCCCCTACAACTTCAGGTGAAAGAGAGGGAGAAAAGAGAGGGGAAGTCTCTGTACTACTGCAATAAACTAAAATTTTGGAATAGTTTTCAAATGAAAAGAGGGAAGCCAGTAATGATATTCAACCTACTAAGAGATGCTGCCATCAACTACTCATCAGAAAGATTCTTGGAGATGTGGAATACCACTGACGTTTAAGAGATACACTACAGAGGAATGCACTATAACACAAAGAAAGCCTCATAAATGAAAAAAAGAAGGAATAAAACTTGCTGAGCATCACCTAGTTTTATGCGTTCATTTTTGTAATTTAGCTACTGTAGTACAGTAATCCGTTTCACCTGAGCATAACTATACAGGGACAAACAATCTCTAATCTCATGAAGGTTTTTAATCTCTTATTTTTAGCATCAAAGACTTTGACCCAACATTAGCAGAAAAGCTTTAAAATACTTGCCCTTCATCCCAAAAGTATTTGCAGCTCCAGAGTTATATTTTATTTAGCCCACCATATTGATATTAATTTTCAGTGTTGCAAGTTGGAATGTCACTGTACATTAACACCTGATCTATAAAGGGAATGCTGAGATCTCAGTGGAAGTATTAGTCACCGTGCCCTGGGAATGCAGGGTGTTTGTGTTTGTGTTCTTGGCTCAAATGTCTGAGCTAGACATGCCTCGATTCTTAATGAAACATACACACCATCGGATTCATTATCCAGAAACTGTTCAGGATTGGAAACTTTCTCCAATTTATTTAGCAATTACTAACCTCCAGGATACATTAATTCTTTCTGAGGGGCAAGAGGTCAGATCATTTTAACACACACACAGTTCCTTGGAGCATGTATTCTTTACCTACAGATGAGTATACCTGTTTCTCTCTTTCTTTCTTTTTCCCTAAAGGAAATTCTTTAGATATTTTTGCTTTTAATAGCTAAGAAGGTATTTTAGCCCCAAATTTGCACTGTCACTAAGTTGACAGCTAACTTGAGAGCTCATTCACAAATTAGTTTCATCTTGGATTTATTTTTTGTTAGGTTAATAATCACAACAAATCACAAGGTGATTTCTCAGTCTTATCAATAGTTCCACGGTACTCCAGAGGACATTTCTACCAATCCTACTTCTAGATACAGCCCTAGGTAGCACTTCATTGCCTGAACCGCTCTCTTTCATACACTCTCATCTCCCAGCTACTCAGACCTCTATCACAATACAATCATCAGAACTACAAAAATCAGTTTCCCTTTTTTATCCCACATTGCTCTTCCACAACTTTAGATGCAACCCACTCAAAAGTTCTTTGTTTTACGGCAAAATTTTTTACTGTTCTTGGGAATTCCCTCCCCAGAACACATTTCCTCACAAATGCTGTAGGTCTAACTACAATGGTCTCCTTTTCTGTGCCCCTAGACCTTTTTTATTGATGTGTTGTTGCAGCAGTGGTCAAGTACCACCTCCTCTGCTTCCAAAAGGAGGTTTTGTTGAGATGGAGATTAAAAAGTGTACATGGTGTATTCTGTATTGCTGCAGCTAGAAAACTACCGCAGTTAGTTTGTCACTAACCTTTTAAGAAAAAAAGAGGCTTTGTACTTATTTGCTGATATTTATTATATACTATTAATTGCATAGGAAGTTGCCATAGACTTACATGTGATCGTGATGAAAACCAGGAAGACAGAAGAAAGAAACACAGTGAATATAAAGGCAAAGGAAAGGAAAGGAAGAACATCAGATGCAGTTTCCATGGAAATAAAAAGCTATGAAACCTTTTCTTTAGTGTTCTCAAGCAATTCTCTCTATTTAGACACCTGAACTAGGACTTCATCTACTACACAATTAAAGCATCTATGCCAATTTTTACCCTCTCAAAAATACAATCTATTATGTCATTCAGACTTTCTGATCATGGAATTTAAGACAGATCCTCAAGTGAAAAGCACCCACATGTTCTATAAGATCTTTGACATCAGGAGGTTTTGCAAAGTATCAGGGAAGAAAGAGAATTTTCAGAAGAAAATCAAGAAAGTTTAAAGCTGCTATAAGTGCATTGGCAATATTATGTTGCACAAAGGTACAAAACTCCAGGTATCCACTATAAGTTAAAAAAGGAGATGCACAACACACCAGGAAAATGCCCCTGAAACAATAAACTATTATATGAACATACAGTCTCAATCAGCATCCTGTTCAATGATATCATCTACATCTGTTACTTGTTGAACATGCACTTGGTTGGAATGTAAAAATGCCCCAGGTACTGTTAGAAGAGCCCTTGTGTTTCATTACCTCATTTGATATGCTGGAGGTTTTAGCCTTCTCCATACTTTCCAGGTGCTAGGAAGAAGTTACATAATAGTCCTAGAAAACCACACACATCTTAAATTATTAAACCTCACTTTAATCATGTTAAGGCAATATACACAGAAAAATATTTCTCTGTCATTTAGTTGGTCTGGAGCACATTACGTATTATTCTTAGAGATTTCTGTTGATGCACAACAGTGCTAAGAACCTATCACAGAATTTCTTATATAAAAAGTCACAATGATGTCTCTATGTCTATCTCAACATACTGCCAATACATCTGTCTTTCTTCTTTATAATAAGTCAGCTTGGGGAAACTATGAAAGATATCTGGTCAGTAGCACTCACAAAAAAACTATGAGCAACTTCATAAGCCTTCAGAGCAGAATGCATACAACATTTTTTCATTTGCAAAGAAAATGTATTTACTAGGAGACCTGCGTCAACCTACATGCCCTCTGGACTGTGAAGTGTAATGAGACAGATCTACAAATTCTTGAATCAAGATAAAAACCAGACAATTTGCCATTTATTTAGCACCTGTAAAAAACTGGAAGATGAAACACATTAGGGGACGGCTGGCTGAACTATTCAGGAAGACTTTAAAAGTAATAAGGTAGAGGGAAAGGTGCAGACATACAAAGTATAGAAATACATTTGGAATGGTATCTTCATGGTTACGTTACACACCACCAATGAAGGAATATGGGATACATCATTTACATTTGCATGCATATGTTATAAAATAATTGCTTCTTTATTAAATTGAAACCTCATGGGAAAGACTTTTCTGATTCAAATAGAATTAATCGTTACACACTTTTTAAAGAACAAATGAGCCAGCAAATTGAAAAGCAATGTGGGCTCTTTGTATATTCTAACTTGTTGACAGGTTAACAACCAGAGGAACCTTGGATATTCTAGGATCAACAGCCTGACAGGCAAACCAGAAGTAGAATGCTAATTGGTGTTTAATTTACTTTTTGGTAAACAATGGAATGATTCCTTCCAAAAGAGTATGGGGGGAGGGAATCCTGTATTTAAAAAATATGTCAGTTCAAGTGGTGCTGTGGGTATTTTAGGATGTCCAAAGTAAGTAAATCCTTTATTCAAGCAGCACTGTGTTTAACTTACTTTGCATAACAAAAATTTGCATATACCAATTTATTAACAGCTCCAAAATAATCTTCAAAATACACATTGCTTTTGTGTTCATTTTTAACACACACGCACCATGTGCTTGGATCTTTTCCAAGACTGTAACCTGTAAGTTACTAGGTATTTTCCTCAGCTATCACTACACGAATTAGTTTGTGCCTTAAGTGATGGGATATGGGAGTCCACAGCTGGTCTGAGGACTCAGGGATGGACCTTAGCCTTGAGCAGATAATGATGTTTCCCTGAAAGAGCCCGGGAAGCCCTGAGGCTGAAGAGTCCCAGGGAGTGACGGAGATAAGACGCCTAATGAGCAAATTCCACAGAACAGCAACCTTGCAAGAAGTCAGCAGTCACAGTGGGAGGAACAAGAAGAGCACCAACCAATCAGCATGTGTAGGGAGAATGGACTGAGCTATCCTACAATAACGAGAGCTTGAAGAATATGTGCTACCAATTAGAAATTGTTGCTAGGTAAATAATATGCACAATGTAACCAATAGCGGAATAGCTTGTACTGCGTGCTATGCCAAAGAGATTATAAAAGAGCGATGTTTTACTAAATAAACGGCTTTCACTTGATCACATTGATCATGGCGTGACTGACCCAAGCTCCTACAAGGGGAGAATGAGAACAAACAATAAAAGGTACAGATGGACACTCCCTCACAGCAAAAAATTTTGCACAAATGAGCAGATTCAACAAGAATGTTAATTTTGACTACAGGTGTATCTCTTCTTGCAGGCTAGAGGAGCAAGAAAGAGCAGTAGTGAATTAACTGGAAAATTGTAAGTTTGCACTAAAGGACATACACAGAGTACTTCTGTCTTTGGCATGATTAAAATTTCTGTGAGATTTCATTTTTTTGTGACAAGTGACAGAAGACAAATTTATAAAACCTCTATTAGAGACTGCTGCTTTCGAAAAGCTTGGGGACTTTATATTTTAAAACAAAATGGAGATAGAGGCATAAGTCTGTAAAAAAGACACTTGTGAGATCCAGAATCAGAGTTAAAAACAACAAGAAGCCTGAGATCCAGCAGGGCTAAAACAAATGTGTAAAAAGATAATATAATAATGATAGTTAGGGGAAGTGGCAGTATCAGGTTTTTTCTCCTCACATTTCATGTTTCATCTGAGTTTGGAATAGTCCTCTGAAAACAAGTAGTGTGCTGTCATAAAACACCTTTTGGAAGCAACTATCACTTCAGTTACAATTTTTTAATAGTGCGGTCCCTAAATTTCTGTAATGTTAAGCAATTACCAAAGCAGTCATCTGAGTCTGCTGAAGGAGTCGCTGGGGCAAAATGTCTGTGAAAAGACAGTAATTATCAGAGTCCTATGATATATGCTTTCAATTGTATACTTTATTCCAGAAGTATGTAGTATATGCTTCCAGCACATCATAAGGGACTTGAAAATATATTTCCAGGGCCTTAACTAAAGCTGAGGCTGTCCTACAAAAACATAGAAAAAAAGGATTGACATAGACATATTCTATACAGAAACCTCGAAAGATGTAGTACTTTGACTACAGCTGCATTGTTCTGTCTGATAGTTGGGGCTACTATTAAATATAGATAGTGCAAACCCTTGAAAGAAAGTGGAAAACTTTTCAAGTAAAAGTTTCTGAACTGGAGAGATGAAAGACAACTTAGCAAAGAGAGAGGGGTGGATTAAATCTGTATTATATTGCTCTTAAATGAACACTAAATACAGAAAGGAAGAGGGACTGCTGAAAGCTCAGGAATCCTCTAGCTTGATGCTATTTCCAGAAATTTTAGAAGGTTAGTATAAACGTGTGTATTGTTAAAAAAAGATACACTATTTTGAATTATTACTTTTTCCTTTCCTGTACTAACACTACTAGAATATATATAAAAAAAAGAGCTCGGTCATAGATATGTGACATCACACACTAATTGGGACAACAAAGCAGTAAGAGAGTTTGAAGTAGGGACAAAAATAATGAAGATTTAATGTATAAAAAAGAAGTGTTGAATAATATGTCTATTAGACTGTTAGCATGACACTGATAGGGACAAAAAAGGAGAACAGTTAAAGAGTAGAATAATTACTTCCTGTTAGTGAGAGTTTATGGAAATGGATCTTGATTAATGTTTGTCAGATATTGTTCTGAAATAATTTCATTATTATGTACTAGAATAACAAAAAGCAGCATTTATTTTTAAAATTCTATTTAAGCAGAAATGCCTCAAATCTTAAAGCACAATTGCTGCTAAATGGGTATACATCTGCAAGTCCATTCTTGCGTATGTGGTGTATTGGTATTTTTACTGATGACTGAAGGGGGAAACAACAACAGAATCAGGAGTGATAAAGCTCAAAAGGTGAAACAAAGCTTTGGGAAACAGTTAATTAAGAGAACCAATCAAGAGAAATCTTGTGGCTTAATCAAGTTCAAGGCAAAAAGAAAAGCTTTGATACAACTGGAGAATTTAAATCAGGTAATAATCAGGGGATACAAACTAAAAAAGTTTTGGGGCAATTGTTCATTAATATCATCAATTACAACATACAGCTGTGATTGAAAGCACAAATAAGAACCCAAAATGCCTAAACTGGAACTCTGAATAAGAAGGGAAAGATATGTGATAACAGCTACAGTACTCCAGTAAAAGAAAGCTGCTAAGGAATGAGAAGAGGTTTGGAGAAGAGCCACAAGACTGATTAGAAGATTGGTAAACATGTCTTAGAAAGAGGTTCCAGGATTTAAATCTGTTTATCTTAGCTAAGAAAAGGTTAAGTAGTGATTTGATCTAATGTGTTAAGTAGCTACATGTGGATTAGTAATGTAATAAAAGAGGGTTCTTCAGTTTCTTTTAACAAGCACCAGTAACTGGAACACCGATCTAGAAAAATACGGAATTGACATTTTTAGCCATTAGTGTAGCTAACTATGTGAAAAACTCCAAAGACTACGGACAATTCTCTAATTGCTGGAAATATTTAAACAGAAAGATTAATTAGTATATACAACCTCTAGCTTATCGCAGAATAAAACATTCTGAGACAATTGAGAAGAGGCTGCCACCTTGCTTTACTGCTGCTTGTACAGTCCTCTCAGAGGCAATTATTAATTGTTGCTTAAGATTTTTTATATTTTTACCCACTGCAGATACTATAGCACATTTCAGTGTTATTCAGTCTCAGAAATTCCCTTGGACAAATATACACCTATACACACACAGCACGTATGTTTTATACCAACAATCAAAGAAAAACAAAAAGCTTCTGTTTCCGTAAAGAAAATTTAAGCTTGCATTTAGAAAAAATATTGACTCAATGAAATATTTTCTCCATGTCTCTCAATCACTCATTGCAAGATTTCATGAAAGTTGCAAACAAATTCAACAATGGTGCTTTATAAAATAATAAAACCCAACAATATACACTTCCATAGTGAACAAAAAGAAAATAGTAACTGCATCTAACTTGAGTACACACGAACTTCAGAGTGCTTGCTTGGCATCTTCAAAAGAAAAGGAAAATAAATTCTGTCTCTTAACCCATGAATTGCTGAAGTGCATGCTCACCACAAAAAGATTGCTTATTCATGCCCCCATTCACCTCGTCAAGATCACGTGTCT
Organism: Eurystomus gularis; assembly: GCA_013400335.1. Taxonomy (NCBI): domain Eukaryota; kingdom Metazoa; phylum Chordata; class Aves; order Coraciiformes; family Coraciidae; genus Eurystomus; species Eurystomus gularis. The sequence continues at coordinate 627,203 of VZZY01006841.1, read as the reverse complement.
TCCATGATGTGAGAAACTCACACAAAGGCTGGACTTGCAAAACTGCATGCACCTCCCAAGGTGCACAAGGGAGGCAATAACATTTTCTGCTCCCACTGCAAATAGCACAACTGTGATCGTTTCTCCTTCAGCCTAGAAATCAGTTGTTCAGGAGTTAAATAGACTTTTCAGATCCTTAAAAAAAACCAAACCAAACACACATTCTCTTCATTTCACATATGGCTTCTACAGCACAGCTCAAAGTCGTGTAGAACCTCAAATAACCGAGACCTTCCAGGTTTCCTTGCATTTTAGCTCTTTCTGTGGTTCCATGTATACTGCTAGGTGAAACAGGTGTCTGCTTAATGCCAAATTCCAAAGCTGTCTCAAATGCTCATAATTACATAGGAAAAGAAAGCAAAGAGAACAACATTTTCTTGAAATGCTGTTAGAAGTCTGTTTGCAAATCCCTTATGTACAAGTTTTACTGTATTGTTTACACACTTTTGGAGCATCATCCACCTTAGAATGCAGAAAACATACAAAAGCCTCATTTCACTTAGTCTGAAATCCTGTTTTAAAAGAAGGATTATTAATAATCCATCGCTAACAAAATAGTTATTGCAATAACATTATTTGTATGACAGATATTACAGGGCCCTGGAACAGACCTGAGTTGAATTCTAAGTGTCACCACACAGATAGCTGACTAACCTGTAGTCCACTAACGCAACACAAATTCAGCAAAAAAAGCAGCATTGGTACAATGCATTGTAGCATCCATTTACAGAGATGGAACTGAATCACGGACAACCAAAACCTATTGGTTTTGTCTAGACTAAGTCAACAAGAGGAAGAACATCAGATGAGAGCCATATAAGTCTGTACACCTCAGCAGACAGAAACACAGAAACATTTAGAATAGATTTTCTCCACCTAAATCTATGCATTGCTAAACCAATTTTGAGTAGGAAGTAGCAAAACACACACTTGAGAAATTACAAGCAGATACTACAACAACTCATGCAGTTCCTGAATTAATCATACTAAGTTATACTTAGAAAGTATGCTATTGTTTTTCTTCCTTTGCAGTTAATTCCTGAAAGTCATTTGGTACTGTTGTTAAAGAAAATGATGATCTCTAAAGAGCAAACTTACAGAGAAAAAGATGCTTCTAGTGTAGCAAGTTTACGTTTTCTGACAAAAACAAAAAATTTCCTCAAAGGAGATAATGAACTATCCTCTATGGAAAAGATTGCAATGAACAAGAAAAAGAAGTTCAGAGCCTTTATCACATAGTCTCCTCTTAAAAAGATAAAAGCAAAGAAAAAAAAAGCAATCTTAGTTCAGGAATTTAGATAGAACATGTAACAAAAATGTTTGTTAAAGGTTAGTTATTAAGCATTAAGGAAAACTACTCAATAGGTCCAGTGGCTGTGTGCCGTACAGATGTAACTGATAAAAGGAACAAATTAGCCCACAAAACAAGGAAAAAGGTAAATAAGAGGATTCAATGGGAAGAAAAAACACATCAATATCCTAATTATGTATATGTAATGTGGACTTTTGTTAATTCTCTGGTGTGATGCACTCATCAACCTTGGACATTTTGCAAAAGACACCTATAATCATCCATAACGAGGATTTGTGACATGAGATACTTCAGCATTTCTTTCTTAGATTTCAGGATATACGTTGCACATTTTTTTTAACTTTGTTTTAAAGCAAAGATCCTAGCCCTCCCCATTGGCACAAGCTGCACACAAACCTCTGCCATGGTGTCAAATTATTGCTTACAACCTCATTTTCCACCTTTATTCAGTAAAAAAGTGAAGTTAACACACTAACTAACTAACAGCCAATGCAGTTCCAGGCAGAAAAGAGACTACAGCAGTAAAAAGGCCTTTCCTTTCCTTCGGTGAGGGCTGGACCAAAACTACAATTTTCAACAGCCTTAACTATTCAACAACAAATGAGACCTCTGCAAACCAAAGCACTCCTACATTATTTCTCAAAATAGAGAAAAACATATTTATGAACATGTGTTATTTTACAGATGCATATGCAAACACCACAAAAAGATGACAACAGAATTTGGGAAGTAACGTAAAGAATTTTCACTAAGGTCATGCTGAATAATATGATGAGTGAATTTGTCTGATAGCACATGAAGAGAATTTTAAATGAAGAAATGTCACATACTGTCTGCTACAGAGACAAATGCTGCTCACTGCTGCTTCATTAAATTTTGCCAGGCAACTGATGCTTTCAGCTTGTAAGGAAGTTTTTCAGTGCATACAATTCAAAGGGGTATTTTAAGAGTCACATGAATATTTGGAGGGTGGGAGGAAAAATCACTATAATTTATATTTAATTTCCTTATATTAATAATTAATTGCCATATCACAATGCAAATGTTATGGTAAAAATACTAATCAGTTGACCTTAAAATTCAGCCCGTCAGTGATTATGTATTCAGAAAAACATGTAAGCATGCAAGTTAAGGGTCCATACAAATCTCTTTTGTGTCAACAGAAAACTAAGCATATGCTTAAGTGCTCTCCTATGTTACTGAGATAATGTTTTATCTAAATGGCCTGTTCCTATTGTAAATCTAAAAGATAAAAGGGACAAATACTAACAAACAATTCAAGAATAATACAAAGAATCCAACTGAAATAAACATGTTCTAACTGCAGCCCTCTAAGTGGGCTAACACGGACTTTGGACGCAAATCTAGGAAACATCAAGTAGGAGTAGGGAAATGATTTAATGGCAACATCTGGCATTAGTGAGGCTTCTACTGATTCATTTCTCCATGATTCAGAAAGGTTTCTGACAAACTGGAAAGGGTTCAGAAGGAAGTTACAAAAATAGTCTTAAATCTAGAAAATTATGTGCTGCATAAAATTAAAAGTTAAATCCATTTATTTCAGAGCCAAAAAGGTAATGAGATGGTTATAGTATCACATAAGAGTATGTATATAAAGAGATTTGGTAGCATTGTAATTTTGTTCTGCCATCCTCCCCACTGGTGCAAACTAAAGATATGAAGAGAACTGTAGATACAGTTAAAAATAAGATGCAAAATTTTAAAGACCAGATCAGCTAAACACAACTGAGATATTTTCTATAACTGAAGGTTCTAACATCAATGTTAAAAGAGCTAAATATTAAACAAAATCTAAGGATTTTCTCTTGGTTAAATTTGCATAGCTTGTGGAAAAAAAAAAAATGTATCACAGCAAGTCTAAATCTACAAATGACTATGAGAAAGGATCTAACCACCTCTTCAGGAATGATTTCCCTAGTTATTCGATCTGCACCTTTGAGCACGCATTGTATTGCAGTATCTTGAACTTCAACTTTATGTTCCAAGATTTCAAAGCTAACGTTTATCACTATAAAGCAGTTAGAAGACGTTTAGTGTCTTTACAGTTTCTCTGATCTATTGGATGAGACCTGACTTGTGGACATTTAAAATCTTTAAATGTACTTACATACATTAGTTACCTGCTACTTTATCACTTACATTTCTTTGTATACTACTTTACATTACACACACACACATTAATTTGATTAAATCACATTTTCCTTTGTGTCTTTGAAACAAACTTATACAAAAACCGCGCATTCCCACATGTACCATTCTCCTTTGGTAAGTATCTCATGTTTGTCAGCCTTCATTATTATTATTTTTAAAAAAACACATCCGCTGCCAAGAAGAAGAAATAAATGTGCAAGATGCCCCTCCAGATTTGAAAACAAGTTGTTACCATATATTTCTCTTCATGTTATAAATCATGTCTCAAATATCTCTGCCACAGTTCTGTTAGCCTTAATATGCCTATGCTAGGTACGTGTTACTCTACTTTAATCTGTTTGTGTAATGATGTTCTTTACTATTGCTCGCTTCATTAATAAAAAAATAATTTTGAAAACATTCACAATCTCTTACATGCCTCTGCTGCCACAGCTTCATCCTGATACATTCATGTGTCATCTGCAACGCACTCTGAAAATAAAGGCACAACCAGTCAAAATATTTACATACTTCCTCATGAAATATTTCACACAAAGTCTTAACAGCCATAAGTAAGCTACGATGAGTATGTTCACTTGTCTTCAGAAAAGTACTTTGAGAATTTCCTGGCATGCAGAATAAGAAAACTAAGTGAGACATCAATTTCTGGAACGTAATGTAACCCACTAGTCTTCATTTTTCTTTTCCCTCTGTCCCTCAGAAAGGACAATCAGCTGATACCCATCTTTTTTCACAGAATCCTGCATATAGTGGCATGACCCAACTTAGCAAACAAGCACATGCCTCAGCAGGATCACGAAGTTTGGGGTTCTTTAAGTTTGATGGACAATGTCACCTCACATAGGGCTTTCCTTCATTCCACTTGCTAGACTGGGAACAGAATCAAATCTAACGTCTGTTATTAGCTATTTTAAATCAGATTCACTGCAGGAAACTAATAGGAGAGAGGAAAACCATGATACTCATAGTGGTTTGATATTTTCATCTTCCAGCCATATAAGAAACAGTATGTTTCTTGCAAAATGGAAAAATTCCATATGAAAAGTTCCATAATACCAGGCTACTAAGTTAATTTCTGCTCCAAGTAAAGTAGATAGACTGGTACTAGCATGACTATATGGGCTTTTGTTTAAAAAATAAGCCCTTGTTTAATAACGCTTAACAGGAATATTTATTTCCTAATTCCCTTGTTCTGCCGAGTGCCCAGCACTCATAAGACAGGCAAAATTAGGAGCATTCAGGCACCTTTCAGGATCAAGTTCCATCGCAGAATATAGATATCAGTTAGTGTTACAAATGAAGGGCATAAAGCAAACAAATGAATTCATGTACCATCAGAATTGGTGTACAGAGGTTAAAGAAAATCGATTACTAACAAGTGATACCTATGACAAAGGCAGTGGAAGACAACCAGCCCAGAAAATTAATCAGCATATAAATTAATCTTCTTACCAAAGAACAAATTGGAGTCTGAAGTGTTGTTTTCAATATATCAGAATGATAAAACTTTATGCTGGAAGAATATTAACATAGTATAGCAGAATTTCTGAATTGCTGAGGTAGATAGATATTGAAATAAGAAGCAGGAAAAAAAGTTTCCCATTTTCTCTAATTCTATTTACCCAGTTCTGCAGGTTTTACTTAGCTTATTAGAGACAGTAACACCTTTGTCTGAATCTTGATTGGCTTGCTCAGAGTGTAAAGACCGAACTTAAATAGCAGTAAACTTTATAACCACTTATGCACCAGATAAGCTGCTTCCACAAGGCTATAAAAGGAGATTTAAAAGGAAGAGACATGATTACAAAAAGAGGGTGTTGGTATGTATGAACTAATGTCATTAATAACCTATATTTATTCACTTTCCTTCTATCTGAAGAGTTCTAGACTTTAGATGTTTACTTACACATATTAAAATGTTTTCTCCTCATAACTCATCCTGCATTCTATCAGCTTACAAACCATAACTCTGCAACAACCTGTTTAGACATTCCTTTGGAGAAGCACAACTCAGTCATTCATACGAGCAAGCATTTGAAGAATGTGGTGTTTTTTCCATTTCTCTCACTGTCTAATGGACAACTTACTGTATAATCATTTGCTTTGTTGCTATGGAACCCATGGCAAAAAAAAAACCCCAACCATATCCCAGCATACCTTATTTCATCTAGCAGGAGCAGTAAAGACATGGGGAGTAGCTCATTTCCCAGCTTGACCAGATGAACTGTTTTGCAAACAGGTAATTTCTGAACTGTGAACTAAAGACCATTCCAATGACTTACAGAGGTCCAGCCTAGCAAATTCAAACACTGCAGCCCAGTATTGGGTTAATTGCAGGTGTGTAGCCATATCATGAACGCTATGGCAAAACAGCAAACCCAGGAAATCAGGTGAAGCGCTAACAGAACCATACAACATTAGGACCAAAGCTGTTTGTCTTCCAGCTGAACTCAAGTCTCTGGCTTTACTGCTGCTTTTCACAATTTCCACCTACCTGGGACAATAGGTCACCTCTATTTTGTAATACTTATCAGTAAAATACGGAGGATATTTCAGCTCTTGTGGCCTCCCACTACAAAGAGAGCTTCAATCTCTATGTTCTCTTGCATATCCTTGTCTCTGGGTACTTCCACAAATCTTAAATAAATTGGAAAACATATCTTCAGAAACACTTTTCAATTACTTGCTTAAATCCCTAATAAATTTCATAAAATAATCCTTACTGGAGATTTCCAGTGATGTACTTTTATTTGTATTTTACAGAAAGGGAAACTTAAGCAAAATATACTCTATAAAGCAAATCACCTCTAAACTTATAGATAATCATGTGCTCTCAACACTAAATAATACTTCTCTGTTAAATGGATAGATTCTAACAGTGCTGGGATTATTCATAATTAATTTAAAATAAAGTAGAGGCATGTTGAACACAAAGTTTTAAACGAAACAAAGATAGCTAAAGGATGATATAAAGATGCTTGGTTTTATTTTTTCCTTGAATGGTTTCTTGAAAAGATTACCAAATAGAAAGCTTCCATTTCACCCTTTTCATCATGCAAGTGAAAATTTGGAATTAAAATATCTCTGAAACTTTGCAAAACTTTTAGGTCTTCATCTAGAAAAGGCTGCAAATAAACTGATAAGCCTTAGTATCTTACAGGGTAAAGGAAAGACTCTTATCCATCTGCACCAGACCATCTATTTTCACACCCTTTTTTAACTGCTAATTCACTTTTTGTTTCTCATTAAGCATGTCCTTCCCTTTACCTCTTCATAAAGACCAAGGAGTGACCACTACTACTCCTTTGTGCCTTTTAAACCAGACTAATTTTAGTATCCCATTTGTAATTACAGGTACATAAAAGTGCTTTCATACAAGCAAATAGGAGCAAGCAGTTAATACAGGCAAGTTTTGTCATGGCATTTACATCAGTGACTTTCCACTACTTTTGGTTCTTTATCTAAGAAAATTTCTGTCCAACACAAAAATGAAAATACATTTCAAACTGCTCTGTGTGAGTTAACCGAATAAAGAGATACAGTGGGTACTGAACAGGTTACATTCTTCCTAGAAATCTTGATACACCTAATTCTATAATAACTTTAAGACGATGTTATAGGCCAACCTGAGAAGAACCCCGACAATGCCTAGAAGGACGGTGCTTCCTAAACTGGGGCTGGGTGTGAAGGAAGGCAATTTTTGTTATTTAAGCTTCTATGCATGACAAAATGAATTTCCCAAGTAGAATGATAGATATGTAACCATATTAACCTGAATAAAACAATCAATCAATTTTGATTTAGAATTAGAGTATTGACCAACATGATGAGAATCAAAATACGAGTTTCTTTCTGCAGCAAATGGTGTTGCACGTTACAGCAAATTCATTGAAGATTAAGAGGCTACTTCACTTCAGTGCGAGACAGAAGCAAGCAAGGTCATAACGAAACATGCAGCTGCAAGCCTACATTTTTTCAGGATAAAGTGCCAGAATTGAGATCATAACTAAGATCTTGGGTACGCTGGCCCCAGAAGACATTGTTTCTCAGTGAGAACAGCCAGTACACAAAGCTTTTACCTCCTGGTTGACCACTTTGTTCTTTTCACTGATGTTCAGGTGGGACAGAGGTACATGACCATTTTTTGCTATATTTTCTATGTATCTATATAGATATTTTCTGTATCTATTCCTGCTAATCTTGTGTTTTACTAGTACAATAGTAGGAAAGACAGGACATCAGTCTTGTGGCTGGGTCATAGTTTATGTAGAACGGCCAGGAGATCAGGGGTGGCAGAAACAGTTCTCTCTCTCCCCCAAGATAGGCCACATACTACTACATACCATATCTAAGAGTCTGTAATAAACAGTGCTGAAAAAATTTCGTATGATTCAAATACCATGTAACCTATGTGACTGGCAGCTGTGAGGAATGCTACTGGAAGCAGTGAAAATGCTATATCCTTAGGCCTTTCCTAGAACGGCTTAACCTTAGAAGCATTGGAGAATTCCATAAGTCTATTAAGATTTACTAAGATATTTACTCTTTAGCTATTAAAAGGAAAGATCTCCCTTTGACCTTTCCTTTTATTTTGCCTGACATTCTCTTACAATAAAACACCTCTGAGCCATTAAAAAATAAATGCCAATTTAACGTTTTCCACTGCCAAACCTTAGGATTTACTATAGATACTTGACAGCATGTTCCTTAAACATGTCATCCTTCAAAAGTACTAACATGTAACCTTAAAGTTAGAAAGAAATCAAGCAACTACTGTTTGCATAACTCCACAGCCATTAAAAAGGCTTCCTGAAATGAAATTACAACACTGGTAGAACTATGTAGTGCTGTACATTGTTTTCAGATCAACAGATGAGTACTTTAAAGACCTCCATTATTCAAAGATAAGGAACTGGACGTAACTGCGTAAGTTCCTTCTGGCAGTTTGTAATGAAACGTACATACACACAGAGCAAGTAGCGGGGGTATTCCTTCTGCTATCCTCCCAGTCTCCAGCTACTTTCATGGGACTTCACAGATCACACGTGCTTTCTAAGAGAAATAAGGTTTTGAATAAAAAAGTAACTTTTTAAAATTAAGGATCTTCCACACTGTCTATTTCTTTTGCACAGTTGGCTTAAATTTTATGAAGATGTCTATCACCAAAGTTGTGTTTTGCTACTATATCATGTACTCCTATAGAAAGACAATTTTTTAAAATTGTGTATTATTTGTTTTAGATACATTTTTTATCAAAGCTTTGCATTACTCGTATTCATTTAATCTGATTAGATTGTCTGGATTAGGGCACTACAACAAAAAAAAAAAAAAAAAGGAAGATATGTGATTTACTTCTTGACATAACCATTCAGCACTTTTTATCGTAACAGTACAACTCAACATCTTGTAATTGCTATGGCTCAAGGAAAATTTAATATAGTCTGGAGATTTCTGGAAGGAATCTAATCCTGTTCTTAGCCATATGGAAAAACCAGAGGATGTTCACTTTAGATTTTGTATTAGTCATTATTCTTACATTTGGCTATTACTACCATTTGTCTGGGTACGATGACAAAATTGCCAGAAATAGGCAGCTACACACATGTTACAAGATGTCTCACTAGGATATATTCCTTCTTCTGAGTTGACAGTTACTATTTGTAGAGTTTTATATCTTGTTTTTATCGTTCAACGCAAATGTTTTAAAACGTACTTGTAGGAGTCTTTTAGGACATAGTCCTTCGTGCACAGAAATTAATAGAAAAACTCCTACTGATTTCAGCACTGTTACCAGAAGAAACCAACCAAAATAACTCCCTTGCAATTTCCCTTTTTGGCCTTCGGGAGGTTTTTTTTTTTCTTCTTTTAATTTTTTTTCCTTTTCTTTTGGCTGTCATTTACAGTCAAAAATCTATCACAGAGCAGACAGCATTCCTGAATCACTCTCTAAAGTTCATACTCCACATCATTCTTACCTTCTTCCCTTCCACCTCCTCTTCCCTTCCATCATCAGCACACTGAAGAACCACTTCCATGCCATGAAACATTTTCAAATATTGAGTTGGATCATAATTTTCTCTTTGATGTGAAACCCACATCTCTCTCAGTTTTTCCCCCAACTACCATTTTTTTCTTATCACATCTCCTTTATATGGAAACCACGCTTTCTTTCTCTCAGTCCATCTGAAAAGGGCTGTTATGCAGCTGGCAACATCAGCAATGAGTTAAGAAACAGAAAGGAAAATTCCATTCCTGCTCAAAGAAACCTAATATTCGAGGCAGATTGCTAATACAATGGAAGCATGGACACCCATTAAATACATCAGGATATAAGAAGTGGCACAAAGTGTTTTTAATTATTTGTTTGGATACCAGTGTGACTAGACACATTATCCTTCTGGTTCTTAGAAAGGCCATGAAAGGAGGTTGAAGGTTGGCACCTTCCAGAGGGCAGCTGGAGAAACAGATGGTGCAAAGAGAGTCATAGAATAAATTCAGCTGGAAGGGACTCAGGAGGTCATCTGATCTGAAGACCTGCTTGGTGCAGAGTTAGCTTGTTGTAAGATGAATTCTATTGCTGTACAATGAGTTGTATGATGAATATCCAACTGAAGCCGATGACATCAGATTCCAGTTCTATGGCAGAGAAATAAAAGCTATTTCCTCATGATAAAGCACTGAGGAAGTAGAGAGCACTATAATTCTGGCAGAGGAGATTTCACTTCAAGAGAATGAATTATTCTTACAGCCAGAAGAATGAGGAAATATTTTGGATACTTGCATTTTTGGACTGAAAGCATTTTATGATCTGATACAATGGAACCTATACTATTCCTATCCTCATTTGATATAACATTAATTTTCAGAATGGAAAGATGTTTTCTGAATTAAGTTTATTCTGAGTTAAGTTTTGACAGGTCACCTTTATACAAGGCCCTTCCATGCAATGGACCCTCCCACTGAAAATTCTTTCTTTAGCTAGATTAAGACAATGGAGTGCAATGGAGGCAATATTCCTCAGTTTAGGATGTAACTATAGATATATAGATATTCAACCATTTAGAGCTAGGCTATGTGCACTTTACCCAGACTCTGGGGTAATTTATACCCACAGTCTTTCCATACTCGTCTAGTTAGTCCTAGCCACCTTACTTCCACCAGACAGTTAGCATATCCTAAACAGGCAAGTACAGAAAGACACGGTAGCTCTGAGAAGAAGCTGAAATAATTTACTAAGACTTATGAAATTTTCCTCCTTTAGTTGGGGAAACAATGACCAAAACTTTGTCCCCCTCAATAGTGTCACATGATAAACACAGTTATCCTTATATGCAGGAGAGCCTGAAACAGCTACATCAGTGTCTGAGTGCAGGTCCGTGGGGTCAGCTCGAGGCCCTGTCCTGTGTACTGAAACATGCGGGGCTTGGGAACATGCAAGGTCTACTTCTACCTTACCAACGGCTTCCAGCTTGAAACTGCAGCTCTTAATCATGAACACGAATTTAAATGCCTAGTAAAAAAGGTGGAATAAAAGTTTAGTTTCACAGATGAAAGTTTTGTAGTAATTTCTTTCTCTGTTTCCTTCCCTTATATCATAGAATCATAGAATCATAGAATGGCCTAGGTTGGAAGGGACCTTAGAGATCATTTAATCCAACCTCCCTGTCATGGGCAGGGACGCCTCTCAACTAGATCAGGCTACTCAAGGCTCTGTCCAACCTGGCCTTTAACACCTCCAGGGAGGGGGCAGCCACAACATCTCTGGGCAATTCATTCCAAAGTCTTGCCACCCTCATACTGAAGAATTTCTTCCTAAGATCTAATCTAAACCTATTCTCCTTCAACTTAAACCCATTACCCCTTGTCCTATCAGTGGACTCTCTTGTAAAAAGTCCCTCCCCAGCCTTCCTGTAGGTTCCCTTCAGGTACTGGAAGGCAGCTATTAGGTCCCCCCGAAGTCTTCTCTTTTCAAGACTGAATGTTCTGCCAGCTATTCAAGCTTTTTGTTCCTTCCTTACAGTGGGTTCCAATTACTTACTACAGTTTCTCTTCATATACAGCTGTAGAACTACCCTCAAATACATCTCAAGGAACTTGGGATCCATGTATATACTAACCCTTTATACAAAACGCTTCCTATTCCAGATCTGCACTGAACTAAGAATGAAAGCGTATACACTACGCAAGCTGCATAATTCAGAAGCTGCCCAGGTATGGAAGATCAAGAGTGACAGACATCGTGCTCTAAACTAATCACCTCTTGGCTGGACTAACTGCCCACAGGAACTGAAGATCCAGATCCTCATGAACAGAATCCCGCATCTTTTGCTTATACTGTTTCCAGCTGGAATAAGAAAAGTGCAAGAAGTCTCTGTCTCACTGAAATGTTTTCAGCTAGCTTAGTACTTTGGGTTTTTAATGCAGAAAATTCAAACTCAGTTCTGAAGATCTGTAACAAAATAATAAAAACTTGTCTTGTACATTCTCCTTGTGTTCGGGATAAGTTACTTAGTATAAGTATTAATGTGCTCGGTTATGATGACTAATGCTTTCAGTATATATTGCATGCCTTTGAAAGAATTACTGGTGTGTACCAGAAGATTTATGATATAAGAGCCAGCAGAATTTACTGGTATAACACTTTTAATTCTCCATTCTCTCCCTCGGTGGGTTGTACATTAACATCAAGATAAGGGAGCTGATTCATCTTTTATGCTCCTCTGTTTCCAACATAACATGTTAGTTTGAAAACTTGTTAGCTTTTGTTTCTCTTCACATGTTGTTAATGTTTCCTGTTCATAATTTGAGGCAGTTTTCTAATTTGTGCTGACACATCAAAGGAGAATAAAAAAATACAAAAGCAAACTTAACAATCTATCATCAAGCAAATTAAGAATAACAGAATCATTTATGTCGGAAGGGACCCCTTGAGATCATCTAGGCAACCTCCCTGCTCAAGCATGAGGGTGTCCAGTTGGGTTTTGAACATCTGCAGAAATTTCTAGAGCACATAGAGTAACTTTGTTATACCCGCTTGCTCATTTTCTTCAAAATGAAATAGATGCCAATGCCAAAGGAGAGAAGAAATAATTTGGCCGTTGTCTCTAGCATCTATAGAACAACTTTATCTGACGTTGTGCAAACAGTAACAGCATGTATTGTCCTAGAGTTTATGAAATGCTTCCCTGAAATCTAAAAGGAAGGGTTTTTTTTCTGGTTTTGTTTGTTTGTTTTGTTTCATTTTGGGGCCAGAAGGGGAGATGTTTTCGCCAGACTTAGGCTACTTTAATATAAACAAAACTTTTTCAAAACAGTCAAAACCACTCAGTCATTCAGGTGCTTCTCTTAATCAGTTCCTATCAGAAGCTTAAGTTTTCCAAGAAATCTTTATAAAAACCCTGCATTATGAGGAAATTTAGGCCTTAAGTTTTAAAACAACAAGCTAATTAAGCTTGTTAGCTAAAGCTAATATTAAGCTAATAATATTGGTAAATGGCATCAGTTTTACTTTCTCATCTCTTATAGGTTTTCTATACTTGATGAGCCAGAAATTATGTCAAAAAAGACTCACGCCATTCCTATTTCCTATGCTAGAGAAAAATGACCAAAAAAAAAATTTCTCTACGGTTAAGCTTTGCTTTCTGAAATGTTTAACCTGCGATATTTTAGACTACCACAAAATATTGAATTTGATATCATCCAAAAAAAACCATGAGAAATTTCTAGCCTAAACTCCCCAATTACTTGTTGATGGCATTTCCATGTACACACTCATACTGGAAAAATGGAAACAGACAAAAGAAATTGGGTATTGCAGCATCTAAAATATAGTTTGAAAAGTATGCAAAAGAAATTGACAATGAATGCCTGGTATTAGCTGGATAATGCAATAGGTGATAATGACATTCCTGGCAAAAGGTCAGCTCATCTCAAACATCTGTTAGGAATGAAGCTGTTAAAAACAAAGCCGTTTCACCTTGTGGGGGTTTATGCAGACATTTGCTTCTGTTTTGACCTGCCATGGTTTAGACTCCTTGAACTTCATACTTCAGTTGTTTTGCTTCCTGTTTTTTCCTTTACAAAACTTTGGAGAGTGTTTAACCCTCAAAACCGCAGTGACTATCACTTTTGCAATTGTTGACTCGTTTGCTTTCATTTAAAAGACGTGCTGAATTTGTCTGGTTATTGATTAAAAGCAAACCTGGGTCACGTTTCAAGACTGTAATAATATCCTACCAGGGTATTATGCTATTTTGTGAACAATTTGCACAGCTCAATGTACAATTCCTGTCTGCCTGACTAGTGTTTTCCATTGTCTTGCTCATAACTCCCCTAACACCAATTTTCAATTCGCTTCATGATTCATAACAATTAACGACCCCAAAGCAACTACCCACCCCAGACTGTAATGTTTAAGTGGAAGAAACAAAAGCTAGTTTTATAATTTAGTCAAACAGTTTAGAAATATTTCAGTAAGAAACCTCATCAGATGAATTTAGACTTCAAAATGCCTAAAGTCACCTTCTCCTAAATATCTCATGAAATTTTTACAAGTTGCTAAATGTCCAGCTCTGAAGGTATGCTTGGTATATAGGCTGGGAGTCAACAGAAAAACAATTCATGGACTGAATCTGAAAATCCATTGTCTTCACTGATGTAACCAAGACTTTTCTAAGGCAGTAAAACTTGACTCCAGATATTCTCTAAAGGCAAGATGAACAAAACTACATGCTTTTAATCCTGCCAATAACAGTGATCTTATCATCCAAAGAGGGACAGTAACTGCATTTTTACAAAAATGTTAACAGTTAAAATACATTAACAGCACTGGAGGCACAAGTTATGGTGTGGAACTCCATTTCACATCTTTGGCCTTCACATACATTGCATTGTTTTGCAGTAATCTCAATTCAACTGAAGGAGCCAAGTCTGAGTCCACATCAACCTAATCCATAGTCTGGTCATTGGAATACCCTTGGGCTGCAAGAGCTCTAGGCATGAATAGTCTCAGTATAATGGTGGCCAAGAACTCAGGTTTTCTCCTAAATTAATATGATTATTATAAAAACTTAACTGCCCTTTTTAAATACTTAACCACTATCAGCGGCAGACATTCACTCTGAATCCCTAATGGCTGCAAGTGGCTAGCGTGTAGCCATGATTTAAGCATCTCCATAGCACACAGAGCATCAGTATGAAATCACAAAAACCAGCTTTTTCTTCACTAAATCTGTAAAGACCCTAATGCATTAGCTGGGAAAGCTGGCATACACACAGTCCACCTCTTAACAGAAGAGGCAGGGCTGGAAAAAGCACGAAGGCTGAGAAGGTTTAACAAAGCCAAGTGCCAGGTCATGCACTTCGGTCACAAGAACCCCATGCAGCGCTCCAGGCTTGGGGAGGAGAGGCTGGAAAGCTGCCTGCTGGAAAAGGACCTGGGGGTGCTGGTTGCCAACTGGCTGCACATGAGCCAACGGTGTGCCCAAGTGGCCAAGAAGGCCAATGGCATCCTGGCCTTTATCAGAAATGGCGTGACCAGCAGGAGTAGGGAGGTGATTATGCCTCTGTACTCGGCACTCGTGAGACCGCACCTTGAGTACTACGTCCAGTTTTGGGCATCACAGTACAAGAAGGACATTGAGGTGCTGGAGCGGGTACAGAGAAGGGCAACGAGGCTGCTGAGAGGTCTGGAAAGCATGTCTTACAAAGAGTGGCTGAGGGAACTGAGGTTGTTTAGTCTAGAGAGGAGGAGACTGAGGGGAGACCTTATTGCTCTTTACAGCTACCTAAAAGGAGGTTGTGGCGAGGCTGGTGTTGGTCTCTTCTCCCAAATTACTAATGATAGAATGAGAGAAAATGGCCTCAAGTTGCATCAAGGGAGGTTTAGATTAGATATCAGGAAGAAATTCTTTAGTGAGAGACAGGTTAGGCACTGGAACAGGCTGCCCAGGGAGTTGGCGGAGTCACCATCTCTAGAGGTATTTAAAAAACAAGTAGATGTAGCACTTGAAGCTATGGTCTAGTGGTTACGGAGATATCAGGATGAAGGTTGGACTTGATGATCCTGGTGGTCATTTCCAACCATAATGATTCTATGTTTCTATGATTCTATGAAGCCTCATGGTGTCATGTGACAAGAACAGACATAAATAGGCACCACATACTCTCCTTTTTAACACTCCTTTTTCCCCACCATGGCTTCTCTAGGAGTACTGAGAGTCTGCAAATGACCTGGAAGCAAAGGCAAAAGGCAAGAGCTAACTACTATCCCAATCCACGCCTTCTCCAACTCATGCTGGACCTTTAACAAATTCCAACTCTCATGGAATATGCTGAATCTGAATCTATCCTGAAATTTTCTTCACATGATCTTCCTACTATCCAGAGCTGAGCTCCTTAATGGAAATGAATTCACTGAAGTAAGATGAACAATGTCCTTACCGTTAAGGTCCCACTAATAGGATAGTGGAAAAATTTTGGTACTTGCAATGAAACAAAAGTCTTCTGTATATAGTTTTGTCACCTCATATCTTCTTTTGACACAGTCTAGACTTTCTGTATGAAAAACATGAAAATAATATTCCTTTTAGCAAAACACTGTTTGTAGACAAACCTGATGTATTAGAATGTATTCTGATCTAGTGGAAGGTATCCTTCCTTATCCTAGCAGATAGGGTTTGGTGCTAGATGACCTTTAAGGTCCATTCTTTGATTCTGTGTATGAGGCTTTTAATCCTTCTTAAAGTAATCAGGTGTTAGCTGATAGTAACCTACAAGAAATACACTATGTAAAACAAAAGAGGCAAGTCTACAGAGCCAGAAGACATTACAAAAGTGATGTAAATGAACTGTGGTATTGAATAAAAGATCCTTTAGCAGCAAGTTCCAAAAACTATTTTACAGGTGCAACTTTCAGTAAGGGTCAGGAAAATTCATTCATTAGAATTACGGGAGGTAAGAGTTTCTTATAAATATTACAGGACCATTAAAAAGTGTCATCGCTTTAAAATGAACTTAAATCATATTCATTAATTATTAAGCATTACTCTAGTTCTTCACTGATGTTTTTAATGGAATGAAGTTTCCTCAACTGCAGTAACGTCACTGCTATCTATTTATAGACACCTCTTCTTTAGGTATAGAAGTGCCTTTTCATGTTGGTATCAAAGTAGGTTTTCACTTTGTAGCAAGACTTCTAATCTTAAATGAAAGTAATCCATTACTTGGTGAATGAAGGAGACAGAACCAAGGACACCTCTGAATTGAATAGCATCCCAGGTGCTCATTCACAATACTAACAATAAAGCAAAGTCAGATTTACAGGTTCTTTTCTTTGAAAAGGTCTAAGTGATCTGAACAAATGATGTCAAAAACGTAACCTGTTGGTCACTGTCAATCTTTTATTTCAATTCCTCTAGGCTATTAATATTAAACATTTCCAGGGTCAAGTACAGCATCCAGCTTCTTGAATTTACTAATTTTTTACTTTAAGTAAAGATCTACACTACCTGTCAATCTTAATCTACCTCATTACTGAGGATCTGAGCGTTTATATCTTTACTGAAAACATTGCACCATACTCCTGATCCCCCCCACCTCCAAGTATGAAAAAACTGATAATAGGGGAAAAAAGGGGAAAAAAAAATTGCCTATTTAAAAGCCTGCAACAACAACTACTAGACAGCCTTTAGTTTATACCAATAGAAACTAGATGCTAAATAGAAGTGCCATGTGTCTGAGCACATTGTGAGCTCTGTACCTCACTATTCCTATGAGTGCAGGAGCAGGAATCCCATCCTCATCTACCCTGCTGGTATGCATTCACAGAAGCTCAAAACATAGCTTAAAAGTACTACTCTTCAAAAGGGTACAAAGTCTTCAAAAGGAAATTCTCACCCCAGCATTGCAATTAAAACAGTGTTTGCTTAAAAGGATCTCAAAGGCGCTGCATCATACTGCCTAAGGTTCTCCTCAACCCCTGAAATGTTACCACTTTCCAGAAAAATCTACTATTAAGAAAGTTGCCATGATGAAAGGAGATAAAATTTAAAATAGACTCACCAAGATAATGCATTTACCTAAAACACCCTAGCAGAATATATCTGTGGTCCTAGACTGAACAGCTCATTCATTCTTCAGGGAGAATAAATACAGAGCTGTTATGTAAGAAAGTACATTAGAACAATTCCGCTGGATTATGTGTGTATCTAGAGGGTGAAGTCTTTTTTTTTTTCCTCAGTAGAATACCACAAACAGCAACCTGAAAATGAAAAAATAACACAGCCACTGCAACATAAGAAGGACACCACAGCTTCAAAAAAACTGCCGGAGGTAAAGTCTCAGTTCCTTCAGCTTTATGCCATCTTCAGACAAACCAGTTTTCATTCTGACCTCAGCATTTGTGTGCGTCAGCTCTTCCAGTCCTATTTTTGCTTCACTTCTCTCATCTAACAATATCAGTGTCCTAGAGAGTTCTGCCTGTTAAATTTAAGTGTACTCTCCTTAGTACCTTAGCTTTTTGTAGTAAAGAATCCTCTGCATTATATAGAGATTATATGCAGATCCGGGGTGTAACCAAGGGTGTCAGCCTGCAATAGGACAAGTTTTTAACTAAATGTCTGTCTTTAATATTGTTGTTAAACCAATCAAAAATAAAATCACCATAGGATAAAAGGTTTATTGTCTCTCGGTAGAGTAGCACAGAATGCCACCCTGAGAGCCAAACTAGGCGTTATGTACTTTTGTGAGCCTCAAGCCGTTAGTTTTAAGGTGTTTGCTCTCTTTTTAACTGAGGCAGATATTTGAAATTACAATCTAATATAGGACAAGAGCACAAAAGCCAGCACGTGTTTATTTAAATTAAAATAAAATACTAGTGGAAACTCATGCCCAGACTTAGTTATTACCAAAAGCTAAACAGCACAACCCAGCAGAGAGGCCAGTTTTTACCCCCAAAAAGAAACAGAGGTAGGGTGCCTGCTGTCAAGCCGTAACACCTCCCTAGATTCCTAATTTACTAATACAGGAATTTTACTAGCAATTACAAGACTCTTGCCTCTTCTGTTTCCAGTGGCTGTAGGAAGCCTCCTACAGAGCAGTGACTGCACCAGTCAACAGAGCTTCCCAAAGGTCCCCTTCCCAAGTACACTTGCTTTGGCCACTAGAGACCCTAATTTTTCCGTTGATTAACATATACATGCACTCCCTTTTTAAGTCTTCTTCTACTGCCAAAATATATTTCAGCTAGTCAAATAGAAATACGTTTGGACAATAAAGCCTTAAGAAGAACAAGGACAGCAGTATACTTTCAACTTCCTCCTAGCACGATATTCTTTACTTAGACCATTCCTACCTCTCAGGCTAGAGTGACTACAGTCAGTGCCCTAAAAGCCCTTCACCTGCTTGTAAAATGCTATCGATCTGACTGAACCCCTCTTATTTTAAATGATGGAACAGCATCAACCAGGTTTTACACCATCCTAGGATGACTCCTCATTCTACAGCTTCTGTATGACTGCAGATGGTGCTCTAACTGAAGTCCTGACACACAGATTCAGAGGCAAATATTTTCCAGCCTGTGACCAGGCTAAGGAGAAGAGATGAGAAGGCAGCCTGAAAATATTCTCCATCACATATACAGGAACAGCTCTTTTCAGGGACAAAAAAGGACAAGCTTTTCCTGCCCTAGAGTGAACACTGTGGTGCTGCAGCTGCACTTTTATGTGCATTTCATGGAAGAAAATGGCCCTTTAAATCTAAGCATTTCTCACCTTTCCTTTTAATTTATAGAATCATTCCGGTTGGAAAAGACCCTTGGGATCACTGAGTCCAACCATCAAACCTACTCTACAAAGTTCTCCCCTAAACCATATCCTCCAACACCACATCTAAACGACCCTTAAGCACATCCAGGGCTGGTGACTCAACCACCTCCCTGGGCAGCCTATTCCAGTATCTGACTACTCTTTCTGTGAAAAATTTTCTCCTAATGTCCAGTCTAAACCTACCCTGTTGCAGCTTGGAGCCATTTCCTCTTGTTCTATCACTAATTACCAGTGAGAAAAGACCAGCACCAACCTCTGTACAGTGTCCTTTCAGGTAGTTATAGAGAGGGATGAGGTCTCCCCTTAGCCTCCTCAAACTAAACAGTCCCAGCTCCTTCAATCGTTCTTCACAAGATTTATTCTCCAGGCCCTTCAACAGCTTTGTTGCCCTCCTCTGCACTCGCTCCAGCACCTCGATATCTCTCTTGTATTGAGGTGCCCAAAACTGGACAAAATACTCAAGGTGTGGCCTCACCAGTGCTGAGTACAGGGGCACGATCATCTCCCCACTTCTGCTGGTCACACTATTACTAATAAAGGCCAGGATGCCATTGGCTTTCTTGGGCAGCTGGGCACACTGCTGGCTCATATTCAGCTGCTTGTCAATTAGAACCCCCAGGCCCTCTTCTGCCAGGCAGCTTTCCAGCCACACTTCTCCAAGCCTGTAGTGTCGCATGGGGTTGTTGTGGCCCAAGTGCACGACCTGGCACTTGGCCTTGTTGAAGCTCATACTGTTAAGGTTGGCCCATCGATCCAATCTATCCAAGTCTCCCTGTAGAGCCTCTCTATCCTCACGGAGATCAACACTCCCACTTAACTTGGTGTCATCTGTCAATTCAGACTCTCATTGGAAAGATAAGAATGTTAATTGGTCCTTTTAGCCTTTCAATGCAAGCCATATTGCTCAATATAAGAACACATACAAGCAGGAGGAACTGTATTTTTAACCCTTTAACTGCCTTTAAATTTCATTAAACTCTTATGACTATCAGCATTTCATGACATCAACTAGCAACAGATTGCATTGAACTAAAGAACAAAGTGAACTTTGCTAACAGCTATTATTCTAATCAATGATTATTCTAATTCTTTTTCTATCTCCAACACACACAGAATCTATACATACACGGAAGGAAAGAAAAATAGTTTATAACAAATATTTCACTTGACAAAGAACTGAGAGATTTTAAGTCATTCAACTCACCAGTCACTGGATTACCTTGAGTTCTTGCCAGACAAAATCCATTGCAGAACAGCTCACAAAATCAGAGGACGATAACCTTTCCCACAGTGTTAGGATCATGAACAAACAGCACTTACTGGATTTTTGAGCAACTGCAGTCCAAGATCAGCATAACTATGAAAGGGCCTAAAACACCCAATTCTGAATGCACATTCCTGAAGCTTAAAAGAGCAGAATTAAACTCTGCAACATCATTTTTGGTATCCTGCCACAGTACTGTTCTTTTCTAAGATAACTCTACTCCTATCCAGCCAGAAGCCAATTTTACTCTTAGTAAACTTTTCTGTAGAAAAGTAAACCAGGCCACTCTCCACAGAGCAGCGTGGAATTACACCTGCATGGCAACACTACATACAAATATGGGGTTGCAAAACATTATGTAGAAACCTCTAAATCAATCAAGTGTCTCTTCCCAACTGCAATAAACTCACAGGTCACAAAGTATTTTAAGCACACACTATATAACTTTCAGTAGGGTAAACACCAGCTCAGCTTCAAGTGCATTTTGGCTATATCAAGCCACAAAGTCACCAGAAACTCACAACTTTCTAAGTCAGTAACTTCTGAAACCTGAAGTCTTACATCCTATTGAACTTCAATATGAAGCCCTAAGATTGAAAACGTCTAAGGTTTAAAAAAAAACCTGATTTTTTCAGGAAATTATTTGAAAAAAATACTCTGGTTATCACATAGCTATCTTGGTAATATCCAGAATGACTATTCCTATTGACACCCGTCCACAAATCTCATCATTAGAATCATACTTATCACAGATTAAATGGAAAATTTTGAACGGTACACAGATAGGCAATTTGTCAATGTCCGATACTGTCTGACCAGGTTCTTTTAGATATTTTGCACATGAAGAGTACAGTGTTTAATATAAAATTTGCCTATTTGAAGGTAGCTGGTGTTACATGGGATTTCTGTTCTAGCAGAGTGATACAAAACATACTGAACAATAGAAATGTAAGTTAAACTCAGCAAAATATAGCGATTGCTATATACAGTTCAACTGCAACACCAGTCTGATTCCCATTACTGGTCTCTGTAATGTTGCTCACCATCACAATGCTGAGCATTCCCAGCCACCAAGAAGGAATATGTGGGTTGAAGCCACCTCAAGCCTCTCTTCAAAGTACTTTCATTAGTTATCTATTTATTGTACCGTATGTTGGGCTGAACCAGGTATTCGCTCCCCCCATGCCGGTCTGGCTAACACAGGGAGGTGCTGAAACTCCTTCAATGAGCTTTTAATGGGAGAGACATACACACCGCCAGTTGATCCACTGTTGATAGATACTCTCCATTTCCTTTGTGGTGAGATAAAGTCAGCTTCTTTGCAACAGCTGTGGTCAGTCACACCCTGCGTTATTCCAAGTTTCCAAGCTTCCCTGGCATATCACCCTTGCCCATCTCCTCTGAGCCTTCTGCCATTTTAGAGGTTTATTGTTCAGTCACATCATTTTAGCAAGATACTGATAACAATCATTACAACCACTTCAGCAATTTCTGAGCTAACAATGACAACCCAAAGTGAAAACATATAAAAAATACAAATATGAATAAAGCTACAAAGTTGGAACAAGAAATAAAACAAAACAGCTGTAAAGGAAGAGAAATAGTAAATTAAGAGTTTGATGAAGTAAGTGAAATTTGCCATTTCAGATTGCAGATGTTTCCATTTTTAATTAGAATGTATGTTTATATGGCCTGTCCCAAATAAAAGCAACTAGGAAAGATCCTAGCGGCCCTGGCACAACCCAGCTGGCCTACCAAGTAGAGTATCTCCATATGGTATGAAAACAGAAATAAACATGTTTACGACCTTAAGAATAAGGTCATAATAATCTCCTGCAAACAATCTCAATTTATGCTTAACTATGCCTATTTTAGGCAATGTGCAAAATGTTATGATTATTCCTTACCAGGTAGATTCCATCTGAAAACTTGCACAGTACAAAATTCACAATGCCTTTTTGATAACTATGAGCTTGAATTCTATTCCTTTATTAATTATGACACGCAACAATTTTTTTTTTCAGAATTCCCAGTTTAACACTATTTCACAATTACTATGCATGTCTTCTAAAGTACAGTGTTCTCTATAGCTTTTAGCAACATTAAAGTAGCTGAAGTATGTACATTTGCTTCATTTTTATCTTTCATCCCCAACCCCATTTGTTTGTTTCATTTTTATTTCATTACATTTCATTTTTAACGGGATATATGAAAACTCTTATAAAACATTTCAGTACCTGTGTGCCTGAAAATATAAAGCCTTAAAAAGCTGATCTTCCATCACACTTTCAGGATTTCACCACACTGAAGAAAATTTCCTCACACTAGAGGAAATTCTGAGGTAGAAGCTACGAACACGCTGGCACTATTAGAAACATGCATGAAGCAGGTAGGAGAATTGAATCTGAAAGAACACCCTGATGAATCTCTAAGGGTGAACACTCATTCTCCCATAATCTATTTTGAAACAAGCAAGTTTATCTTAAGATACTGTTAATTTGCTAATAATAATCGTATCTCAGACTTTCTTCTTAAGATGAAACTTGGAAAAAGCCAAGGTGATTATGTCTTTGCCTGCAGCTGCAAATACGGTAGTGTCATGGATGGAGCTCTTAATCTCTTTTTCAGTGCAGACAGATCACAAGCACCATGCCATGTTTGTTGTACAGTGCTTGCCTCTCTGATTGATGACACCTATTAAGCTATCTGCAGCTCCTCCATTGCCTGCCTACAGTTAGTCAATTGTTTCTGCTCAGTCAGATTGAATATTTAGCTCTTTCAGGACATCAACTATTTTGCGTTTAACTACATCTACTGCCAGACTACAAAGAATAGGCTTCTCACTACAGTCATCACCAAAACCATCATGCAAAGGAAGGGGACATTTTAAAATGACGTAAGCTTCCAGTGACTAGGATAGTTAAATTTCCTGCTTTTAAACAATGCACTGCCTTTAGAAACACAGACCCTAAGAACACAGACTCTCAATTTACAGATGTTTCTATAGAAATTTAATTTAAGATGTCCCAAGAAGTTGAGCTACAAACAGTGACTGGATTGATATACAAAAATTTTAAAAATCCTATCCTTATCCTTAGCTTTTCAGCTGTGTTTCATGCTTACTCATTGCTAACAGGCTAGAAGTTTTTTCTTTTATAAAGTAAATTCATTAGCCACTTGGTCATATTTTTCCAGGAATTCTACTCAGCATCACAGGTCATTTCTCTGTGGGTTATGCTGACTAACCACAAGAACTCTATGAACATCTTCTGAAAAGGTGAAAAAAAACTCTAGAAGTGCTGAGACTTAGGACATCGAAGAGCACTTGACTATGATAAATTTAATAACACAGTGAGGAAGAAAAGTTACTCCAAAAGCTTTCCAAATCTCACAGAGAATTAATATTCTGAGATGTGGAACTTTCTGAAACAGAATTAAAGTGGAAAATCTTAAATTGGTAAATAAAATTGACAATTTTATAAAAATTACTGGCAAATTACTCCCTCTTCACAAAGGACTGAAGAAGCTCCAACAGAACATGGTATTTTCTCCCTCATGATTGTGTAGGTAATTGTATAGTTTTATTTAGTATTTAGATTATAATAATTTTATTCATTAGGAGCTACTCAAATGAAGATACCCATACTTTTGTCATGCATATATATTGAAGATTGTTTATTTTATTTTACAAAAATAGCGTATTTTGAAGAAGGCTTTTTATACATTGAAATATAAAACAAGATGCACAGAACCCATTGGAACTTTATTGATTTAATGTCCAAGAATTTATAAAGGAAAAATGATTATTGGTTCATGCCTGTTTGGTCCTTGTCCTCTTATATAACTGGTTTTAAGTGCTAGAGGAAGGTAAGGACCCTACACTGGGTACACAGAATCATTTAGGTTGGAAAAGACCTCTAGGATCATCAAGTCCAACCTTCATCCCAACAGGTCCCTGACCACTAGACCATGTCCCAAAGTACGTGTTATTTGAACACCCCCAGGGATATTGAGCCCATCACTTCCCTGGGCAGCCTGTTCCAGTGCCTAACCGCTCTTTCAGTAAACAGATCCTGCTCTCTCCTTTAACTGTTAAATTTTCATTGCTGCTGCAATTAACACTTTTCTCCATAGCTGCTCTACCTCATTAAAAATCTTTATTAAATGTGAATTCAACACCCATGTATGGCCACATTTCATATGTACAAACACAAATGCGCGATGTCAAACTTCCTAATTTTCAGATGTTTTGAATGCTGAGGCATTGGGAATTCCTGGTTAGAGGCTGAACTGTGCATTGTTGGAGTGTAGCTGACCTACCCCAGTACTGACTAAAAGCTGGGTGCTTTGGACAACCCAAGTCCTTTTTATACCTTCACATATAATTAAGAGTCTAATTTTTTGTCACAGTATATTTAATGCCAGGCCTGGAGCTACAGGATCAAGCTCCAGCCGATAAACATAAGCCTGAACAGGAAATATATCAGTTTAATTTCTACTGAAATGAGGGGTTACACATCAAGTATTGTCAGTTTTGTGGTGATCTTAGAGCACATGGTACATTCTATTACAATTATCTGCTGTACCTCAAGGAATAACTGTTCACGGAGCAGCTACTGTATACAGGATTTCAAGTAACTACAGTTAGGGGTTTCTGTAAACTTAAATATTATTGACTGCGACTGAGATGATTAAAGTTGGTTAAAAAAAAATCTATGTTTCAAGATTTCTTTTAAATTCAAATTAAATTAAATTCAAAACTAATTTGAGGAATTTGATTTTAATTTTTCATCTTCTGTTTGCAAAAACGTATCTATTTCAGGAGCATTCACTTTGGAATTATAAACTTCCAACACAAAAAGGAGGTATTTTGTAATAGAAAACAAACGGTATCAACCAATACCCAACAACTAGTCTTAGCCTTCTATGCTTTAAGAAAAATGAAATATCAATTGTATAAAGAGTTATGGGAAAAAACCCAAACCACTAAATGTGTAAAAGGTAAAACACCAAGAGCAAGAATACAAAAGTTTCAAAAATAAGAAGTTTCCCAAATATACTTTTACATATATGCACACACACAAAAAAGATGAAGTCTGTTGAGTCACACACCAGCTTCACTTAGTGGCTACACAGCTGTGCTTAATCTTGCTCTTGATTATTTTTTGGCACTTTAAATACTGAATTCTTTCCTACACAGTGGCATGACTTCAACAGTTGTAGGTAAAGTGTACAACGTGCTACTTTCTTGCAAAGGACAGCCTGGACTCCTCTGTCTTTGTCCCTTTTATATCATCTTCACTGTAGCAACAAAAGATGCAAATTCTCTCCATAACACACAGCACCAAGCCAGCAGCTGGCTTCTGCCTCTTAGACACCACAGTGACAAGCAGCTCCGTGCCCACCCATCTGCAGCTGATGTCCTATCAAGTAAGACTTTTATTTTTTTTTCTTGCAGTTTCATGTGAGTTTAGGATTAATTGGCATGTTGTCCTTCAATAATACAACAGCCACTATTCAGAGACCATTTTTAATGTACAGGATCGCAGGCAATATTTACAAGTTTTACCACATTACTGCAGAGCACAAGTTAAGAAAATCCGTGTGTTATAAATAAATTCCAAGGAGAAAACAAAAAGGAGTCAACTTTACAAATCTGAACTACTAAATCTTTGTTTCAGTTTGCAAACCTGTTGTTGCTGAAGGTCAAAATTTAGAAGCACACTTTTGCATTCTCCCTTACTAAAACCAAAAAAAGAAATGAGTCTCAAAATCCCACTTAAATCTTGGTGAAGTAGAACCTTACTAACAAATCCTTTTAGTACAAGGCAAAATTCCTTACCCTCTGACAAAGTGCAGTGATTATTATAGCAGACATTTTATTCATTCTTTTCAAAAAATCTCAGGGTTTTTTCTTCTAGGTGAACCACTACAAGGCTAAATTGCAGCTTTGCTAGAAAATCACTTTTCCAGCAACTCACCATTACTCCAGTGAAAATCTACACTGTGCTCTGTACTACAACATACTTCTAAAATACACACCAAAAAAGACCGTTCATCATAAAAAATATAGTCTACTTACTCATCTCCATTTCGCTGCTGTTCTTTTGCAGCAAACTACTATTGTGTGCAGAGAGAGTCATTTCCCAGTTTCCCTCTTCCACTGGTGATTTCAACCAGGTGCAAGACATCAATGATGCTTCATGAGCAACATGTGTGTGCTGTAGATCATCAATGGGACTTGCAGGCAACTGCGATCTGTTGCAACACAGTAACAAAAAGAATCACATGTAAAATGAAAATAATAATTTCTGTCCTCTTATTATAGTTCATTAATATAAGCTCTCTGCATAAAAGCAAAATTTTATAATCACTGTGAGGATTAAATTGTTTTCAAATTATTGTTCACAATACATAGGGCTACCATTAAAATACTAATCATATTTAAGTGAGGATATTTCTCATTAGTGTCTAAATACACATGTATATACACATACAGGGTTTTAAAAACTTTAAACTTAGAAACTTGCTTTCAACAAGAAAGTACCACACAAAAAAACTAAAACAAAAACGTATTTGGTAAAAGGAATTTATAGTTTCTGATTTGTGTTTAATAAAGAGTTTGAAGCAACTCTATTATTAACATTCTTTATCTGATTCTACAAATAAAGGTTCTTTTGTGTTAGCATATTTTGCCAGACTTTAACATTTCAAAGCAGACCAATTTGTGAATTAAGTTCTTGAAACAGATACTTTTTATGTCTAGGAACAGAACAAAATGAAGAACTGAAGTATCCAACTGCAAAAGATCTGTCAACAATTCTTTTATAAAGCCCCATTCTCAAGAGGTTACAATTATCACAGCATGACATTTTTTCAGGAAAATGATTTGGCCCTAGATGGCTTTCTGGCTTATAGTTTTGGTGGTTTTTTTTTTCCTCTCTTTAAATGAATAATGACAGTTCCCATATCTGTAAGAGGAAAATTACACACTACCTTACCACTCACATTTCTCTCAACAACCTAAACAGAGGGGACCTTGGACTAGCTCGAGATTTCACTCATTTCAGCTTCTCTGATATTTGAACTGAAAGCTTCACATTGACACACTACCATAAAATTTAATAATAAAATTTAGAGGTAGACTGATATCATTCTTTGCTTTGAAGATTTATCTGTGTTTTAGATGATTTAAAAAATAGTTTGGCTTTAGGGTAGCTATTATAAGCTAATTAAATGAACCTTTTTCTTCCATACATGCATATACTTTCTCAAAATAGAAATGCCAATAATGTAAAACATCCACTCTTTGGAGAAGGAAACAAATGCCGGTTCACCCTCTGTTTCATGGCTTGAATCAAAATTCCCTCGAGACAAAGGCAAGTCATTTGCACATTACCATTCTAAATCACCAGGCAGAGCATGGCGAGACTTTCCTGTTGCACGCTGCGAAAGCTATTTTTATAGAATTCTGCAAAGGGCAGAAATAATAGTAACTGATTTTAAGTTGCTCACTATGTTTGGAAATCTGAAATGAAATGACGTATTAACAGCGATATGCAACATTTTCTATGTTTTTGAAAGTTTCTATTTTGTAATTTTTCTTTATCCTATTATATCTCAGAGTTGTGGCACAATTCTTTAGACTCAATAGTTTTGACAGAGTTGCAAATAGCAAATTCTAGAAATACTCTTACGCAGCTCAGGTTTCCTTCATATTAGAAAGAAAGAAGGAAGGATTCCAAATACTATTTGTTTACATTGCTGAACTGTTGTCCTTTGTAAACGCACTTCAGACAATCTGGGGCCAGAGTACATGAAAGGTTTAAAGAAGTACCATTTCTAGTAACTTCCTTAACTCAGATCTTTTCTGTACGCTGCAGATGACTTGATCCATCACACTCAATATTCTCAAGGTCTTTTTAATACGCAACAGCCATGAAGCCATTTTTCCTTGCTATTTTCTCCTGAATCATAAGAGCACTTGGCAAGAACTCAAGCATACATGGCTGCTGACGCTTCATACGCTGGCAGAGAAGGTGAAGGTTGAATCACTCTAACACTTCGGAATTGATTTGGAATAGCTCTTACAGGTTTGGAAAAAGCTACTTGCTCTCCCAGCTACAGAAATGTTATATTACACCGTTACAGACTGAAAGAGATACAGACATACCATTTACGAAGAAAGCTAGTGTACTTCATCGTACACTCTATTCTCTGAGCCTTGGCAACAAAGAAAGGGTTGAACCTCCTTTGTGGGAGGACAATTATTGAATTGTGCACCTGGCATGCACAAGGCCTTTCTGTCCTTCATTGATTGCTGTGGGCATCAGAAATGAATGAAGCAGGGGAAGACAGACTGTTCTAAAACTCTGTTTCCCAGCATACAAGCACCAAGCCAGAGCACTCTTTCCTGGTTTCAGATAGATCTTCAGGTATCTTTTGAATTCTCAAAGTAGTTTATTTATACTCAAAACACTTAAAATAAATACTACCTCACTTTCAACTGTCTCAGAGTAACTACATCTCTCTTCCTGCAACAAAGCAGTGAGTTCATTGTCTTGCCCAGGGCCATAAACTCCCTCTAGCTCAGGAGCTTAACAAAGCTCCTGCTTTAAGTATTATCTTGAATGACTTTTTCCTCCCCCCTCCTCAGAGCTGCTGCCGCAGCCTGGTCTGCAACCCCCTGCTGAGCCCACCCCCTCCTCCCTTCACTGCTCATACCTTTCATCTTTCCCAGGGGCATCTCCCAACACCAGACATCTGGGGCTCAGCCAGCTGGGAGAAGAGCTCTGCCTCACCCACTCCTTAGGGCTTCTAGTCACAGGCCTGAAAGAAACAAGCAGTTGAGAAGGCTTCGGATTACCTATGGCAATATTCATCAGTTATATCTAAAGATTAAGCAGCTAAGAAACAAAAAGCTCTGGGGATTCACAAGCAGTTCAGAATACTAAAAAAAAAAAGAGCTTCAGTCATAAAGAAAAGAAGCTCGGCAAGCAAACAGGGAATTTATAAATGTGTTTTCCTCAGATGATAGGAAAAAATGGTATTTAGCTTATGGTAGATGCTGCAGGGAATTGATTAACTTAATTAAATTAATTGATAAATGAGACTTTTATTATTGATTTTTAAATGGTCTTCATTTGGAAAAGAAGTTATTTACAAAAAAAAAAAAAAGGTTATATCTTTGAGGAGTTTTCCTTTTGTTATATATAAAATAAATTTTAAGATGGCTTTAAACAATGGTTTTCAGATTTATTTTCACCTGGTAACCAGTTTTTTCTTTGACTTCTTTCATCTAGCTGTATATCAGTAATTTTGCCCCTGAATATAATGTGAAAAAAGACGCCTTTTTAGCTGTTTCTTTTTTTTTTTCTTTTATAGATTTGGACATCAAATTCCGGGGAGAAATTTACTTTTTTCCCAAACTGCATTCAGAGTGCTCCATGTCTTATAACTTACATCTTATAACCATGACTTATAACCATGTCTCTATAACTTACATCTAGCAACACTTATCTGACCCAAGCACCAAAGAAGACTATCTCCAGAGCATTTAGTCCCATCACTATTTACTCACGACTCCAGTCCTCATCTGCCATTACTCTGTAATTTAAAAAGGCAGAGGAAAAAGCCTGCATTCCAATGCTCCCAAGCTAAACTCAATATTTTAACTGATTCAGTTACTTCAGCTTTTTGCAGCTAGTGAATTTTTCTGCCACAGAAAATGTAGATATACTAAGGACATCCATTCACTTTTCTTAATTAGGTATGGACAGTTTCTTTTAAACATTGCTCTTCACTCTATAGGGCTTAGAACTGGTCAGCTAAGTTGCAAAGTACTTAATCTGCCAGTTAAAAAACCAGTAAACTGTAAAAGAAAACCTTTAAGACACACTTGTCTGTATATGACTCCTTTTGTTCATATGCCAAACCAGTTATTGTCTGAAGAAAATCCATTCCTCACACTTCAGTCAGAAAAAAGTACTGTTCAGATTGTGAAGAGCAATACCTGCTATTACTGTGGTAAGAATCCTTAAACTGTCTTTGTATAGTACCTGTCTTCATACCCTATTAACACCACCATGAAAGAGTTGCCACAAATCTACCTTATAACTAGAATCACCGTAATTTTTTGTGGGGGGTGGTGATATTCAACTACCATACAGACTGACTCGCTACCACCCAGAATTCTCTTAAATGTTTCTCATTTTCTTTAAACATGACCTACCTTGGCTGTGAAAACCACAAGACATGCTTTTCAGCAATGACATTTAAGCACGCAGCTGTTGAGCTTTACTACCACTATGGCTATGATGGCGGTAAAGAATACTTTCTAGAAAAAAATGTTATGTAATGACTGCCACTGAGTTGCTAGTAACATGGAAGTCAAAATGAGGTCAATTGTCCTGTCACAATCAAGGTTACAATCCCTTTAAATCTGGTGGGTTTTTTTCCAATTAGTTAAGCCTTGCTTTAAAGGCATTTAGCCTTCCTTGTGTCTGCCTGTCATTTTGGTTTTTTTAAATAAAAATCCAAATAAGAGATCATTTTTTCAGGACATAATTTCGAGCAACAGCTTACAAACCGGTCTTGGCTCAACATTCCCTTCTAGGAGGTAGGACAAATCTAGCTGACAAGAATACTCTCTTACAATCTAGCACATCAAACACAGGAGAACCGTGGTTATACTCTTTTAGTACGTGCTTTTTCAAGTGCTCATAGCATGTAGCATGGCAAAACCAGATTTGTTGAGATGGGCAAAGATCTGAGTAGCAGTAATACCTTTACCTGGTTTGTTAATAGTGTCTCAGCCATCCAGTGGCTATTAGTTTGTTTTGATATTTCTTTGATGTCCATAAACTCTAGAGAAGAAGGAAAGGAAAAGGAGGACAAGGACAAGCCTGTTGCCACTATGCTTTCTTCTCTAGCTAGACTTTTGTTTATGGGTGCATTGTTAAACAACTTCTCATTAGCTGCCAAATATTTTCTCTATATCCACAAAAAATGGGAAG